>JAJLUD010000012.1:28324-301693 GCA_030569915.1 Kluyveromyces nonfermentans
GTACATATTTTTTTTTTTTTTTTTCTAAGGAATCCATACATCCATTGACCTCTCGAGACGAAAATAAAAGAAAAAAAATAGTTTCTTGGCTGGTGATTGTTGAAAGATGTGATCTTGTAGTAATAAGTTCCGTGTGTCAAATATCATAAAATTTATCTAAAATGCTTCGATTTGTACGCAAGTATCATTGTTCCAACCTACTAAAACAGGAGTTGAAGCCGAAATATCCCTTTAACTTATTGAATTTAAAAATTGGAAAGTTTAGACATGTAAAGATACATCCTAATTCCGAAACCATGTATATTTCTGACGTAGATATGGGGAACGGTTCTACAAAACAAATATGTAGCGGAATTAGAAAGTTGTTACCTATTGAATCATTGCAAGATCAACTTTGTGTTGTTGTAGACAATATGAAAAAATGCAAACTAAGAGGAGAAGTTAGTGAAGCCATGATATTGTGCGGTGAAACTGAAAATGATGGGAAAGTCCGTGTGGAACTTTGTCAGCCAGATGTACAAAGTAACGAAAACCTGGATCACCTGATTGGAAAACAAGTAAAAGTTGATGTAAACGACGAAATAATCTCAAGAAAAATAAAACCCAAGGAGTGGAATGCCATATCATCAAGTATTTATGTCGGTGATAATGGAGTTATTGTCTTCCATGATTCAGTAAACGAAAAACCTCTATTCGTAGAAACGAAAAATAAAATTCTACCTATTTCTGTGAAATCATTACCCAGGGGTAGCAAAGTAAAGTAAGTACGTTGAGTAGAAGAACTGGTAACTGTTGACATAATGTCAGCTCTTTCATTACTCATATATTGACGAAAAAATTAATCATAATTGAACATAGCGACACATTGTACTTAGTTTACTATTGCTCTTTCAAAAACAATACGTACGAACAAACACTCTTCCAGTAGTTTTGAAAAAATTAAAAATTAATGGTTGCGAAGAGATTCGAACTCTTGCATCTTACGATACCTGAGTGTTCCCAACTCTCGTTGGTTAAGACAACTTGTATCTTGAATCAGGCGCCTTAGACCGCTCGGCCACACAACCGCTTTCTTGAAATAACATAAGAATAGGCAATATACTATCAATTATAAGTATCATCACCATCATCCTGATCCTCATACTATTGCAGCAAAGCAGCAATCACACTCTTTCCTCAAGTATGTATAAATTTTCATTCATATCGGGCAAGTCCTATATCTATCACTATATCAGATATTGTGTTTGAGGTCAATCTGTGGAAAGTGGACCCGTATACGAACAGTATACCATCAACAGTTGTAAACCAAGCATACAACTCTGTTTTTTTTTTTTTTTCAAAGATCCATCACGTGAATGTCCACTTCCATTCTTCACACTGTATCGGTAACATTAATACAGTAACAAAATACCTTTTCATATTACATAAAACCTTGACACACATTCAATAAAACTACACCTAACCATGGCCCCACCAAAATATACAATACACATAATCTATTCTATAATAGCTATAATTCAGAGGTCCAACACAAGTTTCTTTCATAAAAAACTACATGTTAAAATCTCATGTGACACCATATCGTCTCTCAATTCATCTTTGAAAAGTCTTGATATTTGTCTGACATGTGAGCAAGACTTTGCAACGTCGCGATGTCAAAATTCCAAATGATCGCAAAAGTTGTAGTTTAAATTATTCCCCATTATTTAATACCGTACACCGCATTGAAGCAAATGCAGCATATTTTTTGGTAAGAAAAAGAAATTAGATTTTTTTGGAAAATTCACGAGAACATGATTCCGACATTTTTTGGAACAGAACTTTTTGCCACTACTTACCAGGGGCTAGTTAATAGTTTCAAAGAAGGCTTGATAAGATCAAAGAGCAAGCTATCTTTTATTAAAGTATGTGGGAGGAATTATGAGAGAATGAATGAATTGAAGCAATTATACTGGGTTGACATTCTGTGAATTACGATGTGGGGTCATTTTCCATGTTTACACGAGCTTAGTTTGTTTACATCCCTTTTTGTAACTAGTGCGATTTTTTTTTTTTTGGAAATTATGTTATTGTGACAATAGGATGGGAAGAAAAGTGTAATAGGTATTGAGTTTGCTGTTCATGGTGGAACCGATCAATGTGGGTACTCAATGTGTGGGTTTGAGCTTTGTCTTTGTTTTTTGTTTTTTTCAGCCGAGTTCTGTGGGTGGATGGGGAATTAGAAAAAAGCTATTAGTATATGATAGGACAGGGAGGGAAAGATGAGATAAGAGATGTAGTAAGGATGGTTAGAATGGTGAATTTGTAAAGGGTGTAATGTGGATATCAGGAAGAATGCTTGTTCTCATTCATTTGTTTTTTCAAGGGTGTCTAATTTTTTTTTTTATTTTGACAAGTTATACTAACAATTTATTAATTTCAGAATTAGACTATATCATAGTATTAGAAACAAGCCATGTCTTTAAGTCGTGAAGATTCTGTGTACTTGGCCAAGTTGGCTGAACAAGCTGAACGTTATGAAGAAATGGTTGACAACATGAAGACTGTTGCTTCTTCTGGTCAAGAGTTATCGGTTGAAGAGAGAAACTTGTTGTCTGTCGCTTACAAGAACGTGATCGGTGCTCGTCGTGCCTCTTGGAGAATTGTATCCTCCATTGAACAAAAGGAAGAGGCAAAGGAGAAGGCCGAACATCAGGTGCAATTGACCAGAACTTACCGTTCCAAGATTGAACAAGAACTAACCAAGATTTGTGACGATATTCTATCTGTTTTGGATACTCATTTGATCCCAACCGCAACCACTGGAGAATCGAAAGTATTTTACTTTAAGATGAAAGGTGACTATCACCGTTATCTAGCTGAATTTTCCTCTGGTGAAGTCAGGGATAATGCCACTCAATCGTCTTTGGAAGCTTACAAGGAAGCATCTGACATTGCTACAACAGAATTGCCACCAACACACCCAATTAGATTAGGTTTGGCTTTGAATTTCTCTGTCTTCTACTATGAAATTCAAGACTCTCCAGACAAGGCGTGTCATTTGGCTAAACGTGCCTTTGATGATGCTATCGCTGAGCTAGATGCTTTGTCAGAAGAATCATACAAGGACAGTACCTTGATCATGCAACTTTTGAGAGATAACTTAACCTTATGGACATCTGATATGTCCGTAACTGGTCAAGATGAACAACTTGTTGAATGTGCGCAAGAACAGAATATCTAGGGATTTGAGAATAGAGTTGTGATGCAAGAGGAAACAATATTTTATGGGTAAAGCCAAATTTCAATACAGTGATTAACTAACTAACCAAATAAATAAATATCTAACTTTGGCGTAATTACCTCTTATTGATGTAATGTAATTATTGCCACTTCTTATTGGTAAGATAAATTTTCTCTCCAATTAAACCTAAATCCCTGATAATGGAAGATGATTTCATTTTAGTTTTCAATCCGAATAATACATGATATTAAACTATCTATCTATGTTGTTCTACATTCATCTCATGTCAATCAAACTTTTGTACACCTAGGTTATATAATGAGAAGGATCTTCTTCCAATTGAAACTTCTAGCAATACAACTTACTACTATTAATTGTTTTGTATATAGAGAGGAAGAAGATCAATAATAATAATAATAATAAATGTGGAAGAACTGAAATATGCTCATCTAATTCAATGCACTATTGTTTCCGACCACCTAATTATACAGAAATTGCACTTTTACAATCCATTATACCTCTATTTTTCGGTTGCCCGTACCCCTTTTTATTATTCCCGTCTTCATCTTTATTTTGTCTTGAACTGCGCCATCAAATCCAGAAAATCACAAATACGCTCAATCGAACACCATATGACTGTTTAGTTTAACTAAAACCATCAATCGAAGAAAAATATATACACTAAGGAAGCTGAAAAAGAACTCCACTTCTGCCTTGTATTTAATAGCTGAGTCATTTAATCCGATGTCTGAACTTACCGGTACTTTGAAATTATATGCTTTTGCCACTACAGGCGTTGCATCTCTAGCTTCCTTTTGTTTTCTAGTTCAGCTTACCCTAGTGCTCGTCGACTTCAACGCCTTTATTAGAGCCTTAATTGGATTAGGTTTATCCCTGTTGTTGGCAGTAGTAGAATTCAAGGATATTGCACCACTATTCCAGTATGCTTCCTTTTACTACAGCTATTTAGGAAGAGGTGCTCTTCTTTTCCTTCTTCTCTCTCTTCTAAGCATCGGGCCATTCTTCACCGTAATCACAGGATTCCTACTGTTCGCTGGTTCTATTTTGCATATTGTTCTACATGTTTTGCCTAACGTTGCTGAACCTCCAAGTTTCAAACGTGGTTCAGCTGCACTTTCTGTGGGAAATGATGAAGATGACTTTATTTAGAATTCTATAACGCTATTTATCAATATTCAATTGGACTCTGAATCCAATTGTTATATAGTTGTTAAAACGCAAATTAAAATACAAATGTGAATTCAAATTCCACATATTAAGAATTAATAATTCTCTTAAAATAAAAGCAATAAAAATATTGGTATGTAATTGACCTCATTGCAATATTGGGATATTGACTGTTGTCTGTACTGATGTGTTGTAGTCCTAGTTTTCTCGATGCCTATCAAAGTACGAAAAGCAACTTATAAGAAAGTATTTATATGTTTTACAAGTAAAATAAGCTTTTCCCTGTTAAAGACAAAAAAGCTGAAGAGTTGTTTAACCATGTACAAATACACTTCTACTTGAACAAATTCATTGGTATTTGTCATGTGATGTTTTCATTTGTAAAGCGGTGTGAAAGGCACCCTTACATCTTACTAAGCTTATACCTCCAGTGAAAAGACCTTTCCTTTGCTAATTAAGGACGGACATAAAAAGCAAAAGGTTTTAATGCACTGATTTTTGTTAGAGTGGCCTTTTCTGTATCTAAAAATTGCTCAAAGTCAATTATATAAATAGTAGATTGGACTAATTCTCTTGGTTTTATATCAGATAAGCAGCAGTAAAGCATACACTGAGAAAATGGTAGTTCAAGGTTTTGCGGATAAAAGTGGATCTTTTAATAGACAACCATCTTCATTTAGAGAAACTATTTCACGTACTCATCCTGTGTACAAGCCGGAGAAGGGTAGATATTGGTTGTACGTGTCCCTTGCTTGTCCATGGGCCCATCGCGCGTTAATCACCAGGGTCTTGAAAGGACTGACGTCAGTTATTGGAGTGAGTATTGTACACTGGCATATGGATGAGAAAGGGTGGAGGTTTTTGGAAGTAAAAGAGGTTGGAGAAACCGACAAGAGTGAGTGCTTTACACCTGCGGCAAATTTGGAATCAGGAGTTGATGTCATAAAGACAGGCGAAGTTAAGAATGACTCGGCAAGGTTTGGAGTTGACGGCACAATAGACCATAATTACCATTTAAAGAGATTGAGTGACTTATATTTGAAGTCTAATTCAGAATACAATGGGAGATATACCGTTCCAGTTTTGTGGGATTTGAAAACTGAAACGATAGTGAACAACGAGAGCGCAGAAGTTATCAGAATCTTGAATAGCGACGCCTTTGACGACATTGCAGACCCAAGGCAGTATATTAATCTATTGCCAAAAGAATTCGAATCCAAGATTGATGAAGTTAATGCATGGGTATACGATAACATTAACAATGGTGTATACAAGGCAGGTTTTGCTGAGAAGCAAGAAGTATACGAAGAGGCAGTTGTTAAAGTTTTCGAACATTTGGATAAGGTGGAGCAAATGTTGGCATCTAGATATGAAGAGTTACAATCCAAGTATTCCAGCGAGTCAGATATATTGCAGAGGTTTTTCTTGGTTGCTGATACCTTAACTGAAGCTGATATTAGGTTGTATACTACAATCGTCAGATTTGATATTGTTTACGTTCAGCACTTCAAAACTAATTTAACAACTATCAGAGATGGTTATTCTATGATTCATTTGTGGTTGAGGAACTTGTATTGGAATATTCCTGCCTTTAGGAAAACTACGAATTTCAACCACATCAAGTTGCACTATACTAGATCTCATAAAAAAATCAATCTCCTTTCTATAACTCCCTTAGGTCCATCTCCACATATCTTACCATTGTAGAGTAGAGTTCTTCCTTTTTATTGTATAGGTTTGATGAATCCTTTTGCTATTTCTTCTAATAAAGCAGGTATGCTGTTGATATAGTCTTCTTTGACGATTAACTTGATAATACACGTGACTATTTAATGCTAATAGGTCATTACAAAACGTATTTGACTCTTGTACAGGTGACATGTTAACCAACGAACTCCACAAAACCATAGCGTCATTTAAACCATGATGACAGTGAGCACAAAGAAAAATGATGAATATAATTCATTGTTTTTGAGTGTTTCGTGGCAGGAGCCTATATGATTTAATAAACTAAAAGTCTAAGCTAATATGGATCTAAGATTGAATGAATTCCTGAAGCAAATACTTAACGATGAATGCTACGCTACCTACCTCATAGAAAGTATGGATAAGGAGAATCGTAATTATACAGAGATTCTGAGGATCCCACGTCATTGTTTTACAGCTCACCAATTGCGTTATAGTACCGTTGAAGAAATTTCTAAAAGTCATAGAACGGTTCTTCTTGGAGGAATCCCACGTACCTGGAATGCTCATCATCACTTTAGTATGTTCGACTTAATCTTAGGGCTACCAACGAAGGCGTTTAAAAGAACAATGGAAAACTCATTTGAAGGGAATAGTGGGGAACACGGACAGACAAGGAAGGGTTTATGGGAGAATCATTGGCCTCATTCTAAGAATGCTGGAGTTTATATGAATGATTATGATGGTATGAAAGATGGAAGTAGGGTACAACCATTTTTGTCGAAACCATCGGCTTTCGATTTTAGTATTCAAAATGGACACTCTAGCAACATACATCCAGATAATTGCCCCATCAACAACTTGGACAATGGTTTTTGTCGTACAAACCAATCTCCACATTGTAGGAGTTCCTCACTGCATCATTTCATAAATAAAAGTGACACTGATCCAAACTTATCTCGCGCGTCTATGCACAATGACACTTATCATAACGGTGAAGTTTTAGATGGTAAAGCAAAACGTTCTAAATTAAGTGTAAATCTAAGAGCATTGAGGAGTGAGCGAGAAAAACTGAAAATCATTCGTCCAAGACCTTATCAATTGCAAGGTAAGGAAAGACTAAAAATGAACGATTCTACCTATGATCTGAAGAGTTTCCCACGATTCAAGACAATCCTCAGATCCCACTTGGATTCAACTGCTGACGTCAGTTCAACGCAACCACTTTCTAAAAATGTCATTGAAGATAATAAGAAAGTAGTAGGAAAAATTGTCATGGCTGAAAAAATGCTTGTTATGATGAAAGAAGCATTGACTGCACGAGTCTTGCCATCTCAGTTTTCGGAGGATGAACCAATTGACACAAGGATAAAAGAGAGGTGGAAGGAATATATAACCATCGTGAGGACAACAGGTAATTTAGGTGCTCCACTAATAATTCAATTTTACACATCTAGAAATGTTAAAGGAATTGAAAGTGATCTTGGAAAGCAATGGTACTGCAAAACCGAGTTTTTTTTGGACTCAGCATGTTACATTGATTTTTATAGTTTGCTTGATAAAAGTATCTGCATTGTTAAACAGGATCCTTTGTTGACCGATAATATTCAATATGATGATGATAATGATGATGAGAAACTAAGAAAACATGACAACAATACTTTCGAACGACTCAAAGTATACATTCTGAGGTGCCATAACATCTCCAGTTCTAAACGATGGCTTAGTTTTTTGAGAATCAGTATTGGGCAAAGGGACAAGGATAATCGAATTTCTTTGCATATCCCAGAAGCTGAGGTTAGTTTCACTATTAATCTTCCTATTGCTGTAAAAAAAATAATATGTTCTCAATATGATTCTGATATGAACTACTTGAAATTGGTATATTTTCCCAATGGGTACAAAATTTTAGAAATGCCTTTGGTACGTTGTTTATATTTTTTGTTGAAAGACGTGTTAAAGCGTGCAGGAAAAAACAACCTCATTAATTCTTGGGATCGTTTCGATGTATTATCAGGGTTATGTTGGAAACATTATGATAGGTTCGAATTAGCCATGGGAAACGCTCAAGATCTCTTGTCTGGGTGTTCCATTTTAAGCAAGTCTTATATTCTTGAATATCGAACGTTTAATCTACATACCAGAAGAGTTAAATTAAAAAGCGGCACAGTATTGGAAGAACCCGATCCTATTGAAGGGTTTTTAGGAAGAACTATCATTACTTCGCATAGCGATGAAATTTTTTTGTCACAACCATATTTTCGCTTCTTTTATTGGTTTACTTCGAATGGGCTTCTTTTTTTCACCAAAGAACTGAATGCTATACCACCACTTCCAGAAGACCTTGCTGATGAATTTGGATTTATTCAAGACAAGAAACGTTTAAATGAGATCTGTGAAGGGCTCCCAAACGTTTTTGAATATAACCCATATGAGCCAGATGATAGGAACCACATTTCATGGCTTAAACCAGGTCAAAATTCTAAGAATTTCGAGCAAAACGACAGTATTGCTTCCAAGTCTTTTTTGCGAAAAGTCTCCTTGTTAATACAGGCGCAAGGGTGTATTGATTTAACAAGATGTGTGGATATTTCTCCCCTATCTAATGTTGATTACTTTGATGAAAAAACATTAAAAATGTGGAACGGACTAAACAAGTCATATTGGAGGGCCGATCAGTCTGTTAGAGACACAAAACAATCCATAATTAAACTAAAACTAGAAAATAAAAGAATATTATTGCTGATGGCATCCAACCCTTTTGTTTGTGCTGAGTGGGTTACAAGACTTCGATCGCTCTCCTCTTATTGGAGTGCCCGATCAAAGGCTGATAAGGAATTTTTATGGTCAATGAAGAACAAAAACTTAAGGACGTTTAATATCGATGAAACACAAGAACAAAATATATCTGCATCTTCTCCTAAATGGATGTCTGAAAAGTCGTCAGCCAATGAGTTACTGCTTGACACCACAACATTTGCGATGGCCCGTGTCATAGTTCATGATGGATATATATATCATAAATCTCGGAAGCATGCTGTCTTCCGGAAATATTTGATGATTTTAGTACCAGGTTTTCTAGTACTATATCATTGTGTGGGAAGTTCGAGCAGTAGACCGATCAAGGGATTTGTGGGTAATACGCACTACATGACAATTCCCATCCAGAAATGCTATATTTATTCAGGATCGTTGACTGAACATGAGCTATTAGAACGAAACAAAGATTTTAATTCTATAAAACCCGGTAGTCACGGACTTTTTAGAGTTTATGAAGACGGATGGAAAAGTATTGATGAAGAAAGCTCCAGAACTTTTGTACTATGGTTTCCAAGTAAAAGGTTACTGCTAAAACGTGATGAATACAACAATCTCAGATGTAAAACAAGAGGGTTTAAAGTCGTAAGAAAATTAGGTGTTGTGGGAAGGTCGATGGTGTTTTTGTGTAGGTCTAGGCAAGAGAGAGATTTATGGATGACAAAATTATATGAGGAACTTGAAAGAGGGAAAATTCTATAGATACTGATATGTGCTTTCGTTTTTATAATATTCTCTATTTTGAGGCTTTTTTGGCGATCTTCGTGACTGAACCCTAGCGGATTCGCTTGCTACATGAGAAATAATCGATGTGCGTACTTTTGGAGTATTACGAAAACTGAGTTTATCATTTTGACTGACAAAATAACTTTCAGAATCTGTTCCCTCTGAGTCGGATTCTTCATTTGAATCCTCGAAGCTTAAATTAAAAGCATATGTTATAACTTCCATAAGTCCATCCCAATTTTCAATTTCCACTAGATCCTGAATAATCTCATTGTAAACTTGGTTCGAAAATCCGACCTTTATCTTTAGGTCGTGTACATGCCTACGTCCGAAATTTGCAAAACTATCGTAGTTTTCGAAGATACAAGAAGTTTTGGATTCCATTGATGAATTTGAAACAACGAGAACCCCTGTATTTTGGCATCGATGTCCTTGGGGGCCATAAATATGATCGTACAAGAAGTTTGGAGAAAATTTATATCTTTTTACATTAGCCTCATGCAATGAATCAATGATACGCAATAAGTTATCTATTCTGACAATATTCTTTTTTTCATCGACCTGACAACAATGTACCGTGGTAAATTTCCAGTGGATTACTCGCAAAAGGTTCTTAATCGTGTGTAAGTCTGTCTCGTCAATTTTTCTTCTATCAATTTGTAGAATGACAACAAGTTCTTCAGGTTTGGATTTCCTCAGAGAAATTATTGATGATATTGATGTTAGAACGTTTGATTCATGAATACTAGCTAATTTTTTTTCAATGTTCTTGTCCTTGCTTCCAACAGTAGTACTACCCCAACTATTCGATTGATCAACTGCTAATAAAAAATCAGGCATTTTGATCGACGTGAAATCACATTTACCAAATGACAACAAAGGGTCGTAGAAGGCAGTTATCCATTTTTCCAGTGGTTCAGAATTTCCACCATACTGTTTCATTTTTAAACTCTCGTCATTTAAAAAGTTTACTTCTAGAGTTTCCGCATCCAGCAGGTTGATTGATGCTGGCTTCTTCAACTGAAAGATTTTAAAAGCGGAAAAATGTGTAAATGGCATTAGCTCGGAGGCAACTGGTTTGCAAACGATCATATATTCAGGGAACATGTAGCAAATATAATGTTCAAAAAAATTCCCGAAGGATCCGAAGGATACAAAGAAGTCATCAACCAACCTCAATAGACCATACTTGGATTCAAATTCTTTTGGATCCAAGTTGCTGAAACTTGAAAAGATACTTTGCAAAAAATATTGTATTTGAACGTGTAATGGAGGAGAGGTTTTTTCTGGACGCGAAGATGATGAGACTATAGATGATACTGCAGATATCGTACTTCCTCTAAAAGTTGACCGCCTTTTGTTGTATCGATCTACGTTTATATCTCTAATGATAGGACTGGCAGAGAACGTCGGCTTAGTGTCAACAAGTTGCAAAGCTTGACCAGATATTTTCGAAACAGTAGGAGTTGCTGCAAGTTCAGGTTTCGTTGGTACTTTAGAAACAGATTTCATATTCAAAAAGTGCGTTCTAATTTTATCGTTCGTTTCATGATCTCTTGGAATGCATGCAACTTGACAAAAGCTACACTTCGGAAGAGCGTGGGGAAGAATATCGTGATGATCATTAAAACGACCAGCAATATCAATACCAACTATAAGACAGTCTTCGTGACACATATGCATACATTGTAGTTGTACCACTCTCTCAACTGACCCTTTCAACCTACAAAGATCCGAACAGATACAACATGGCTCATTTTTCCAACACTTACCGTTAGCTTTACTGGGCCTAGAAATTGAACTATAATTCAAATCCTGACTCAAGACAGGAAAACAATCCGAAGCACTGCTTGAAGATAAGGGATTGTGATATAAGGTAGGCGACGTTTGATTATAAGAGGAATAACTTGATCTTATCGTTGATGGTGAACTTGTCGCAGGTGTCTTCACTTTCTTTTTACTGAACAATTCTGTCCACCTTCGAGGAGGAGAAGTATTTGAAATAGAATTAAACAAAACATCAGATTTCTGAATAGGTGACGAACCGACATTCGTTAGTTGGAATATAATCTCATTTGAATTCATCTGTTAAACCTTTACCGTCGATTCTTTTTCCAGCGACGACCAGATAAACGCTCTATGACAGGCTAATTCCCTTTGAAGTTGCTTATTAAGAGTTGAAAAGGGTTAAAAAAAATTCGAGGATTTATTTCAATACAAAAAGTCAAATAAGGAAATGATAGTACCATCAATCAATCTATTGCAATCGCTGTTCTAGATCTCATTCTGATTTGAGGTTGTTTCAAAAAAAATTAAAACTGACACAAGAAGATAGGCACTGATTTGAAACTGTGAACAACTTCTTACTCACGTGACCAACTAATTGGATGTATGTCAGGGTTGGATAAACACGGCAGGTACGAATTCCAACGGACCTAATAAATCTTAATGGATTATTTGGTTCCAAAGATTATATTTCGAGTCAGTATATGCGCTTAAACCTAAATACCTGTTTAATAGACTAGGAACCTGTGTTTTTCCAGCCTAGAAATGATGAACACTTAGTATCTTTTTAGGATGATAAATTCTTACTTAATACACTATGGAGAAGTTAGATTTTTTGCGATAGGAGTTTAGACGGATTTTTCGTGACTCTGGCTGTTCGAGAAGAGTGATAAATCGAGATAAATATCATTAGCGACATAGCCAAGCAACAATCTAAACTTGAATGGTATGACGAAAGCTTAATATTCATATTCACGATCCACTTGTAGGTATTGAACTATAAGAAGATGTACCTCAGTTTCATTTCAAAGAAGCTAATGAATACTGTTGAAAGGATAATATATAACGCAAATAAACTTGATCAGAACATTGAAATTATACAGCATACATTTGAGAATATTAACTAATTTAGAAGTTTTATGAACTCGCAGAAAATTTTACTAGAAATAGTGTGAGCATACAAGAGATAGTACAGTAAGATAAAAAACTACGATACACACACAGGTTTCTTTCAGAATACCATGGAAGCATCATTCTATATCCTTTTTTTGGAGCATGTTTATGTCAGGACAAAAATGTGCCTGTAAATATAATTAATGACTGACGAAAAATAAACAGAATGATGAAAGCTATTTACAGCGTTACCGAAACATTTATCAAATATACCTCATTTAGACTGTATCACCTCTGATTGTTTAGGATCGTAAGAAGCTTATAATTTACATAGCATAGATAAAGATTATTTCACTTTAGCAATTTAAGAAATATAGATAAAAAAAAAGGGAGGTAAATGTGTGATAACGACTGCAATAAGCTATTGCGATGGAGAGAGAAGCTCACAATTAGCATTTGATTTATCGCTATCAGCTATTTTTCTTAAGGACGTCATTAGAGTTCTGGGTGATAAAAACGGTAATTGGGGAATCATTCATGTGTCTAATAGAGGAAAGCACGTTTATTGTGTAGGTGATACGATGAAATTGCGAAACACACTACCCAAAGAGAGAGAGAGAAATAAAGTAGTGTATGTGCTATCATGTAGTGAAAAAAAAAAAAAACAAAACCAAAAACAAAAGAGGTTTTGAAATATTTGTTAAACAAAAGATAATTGATCAGTTGTCCATAAAGATCTAGAAAAATTAATTTCTCTGAGCGAAATCGTTCTTGACAAAGTCCCAGCTGTCATCAGAAACTCTTCCTCTCAAAGTTGGGGTTTCAGAACCTGGAACATAAACATCCTCGAATAAGATGGATAATTTTGCTTCTGGGGCAGGAGCCGCATCAGCCAGTTCAACCTGTTCATCAACATACTTTCTAGCAGCCTTATCATAAGCCTTGATTTCTTCTTCAGTGGCAATACCCAATTCCAATAATTGCATCTTCAAGCCTGCAATAGGATCATTCTTAGATCTCATATGTTGAATTTCATCCCTGGTTCTGTAAGTGGTACCTGGATCGGACATAGAGTGACCACCATATCTGTAAGTTTCGTATTCCAAGACAAGTGGACCATTACCAGAGACAGCCCAATCTTTTGCAAATTTGGAAGCCTGGTAAACAGCAAGAATATCCATACCATTGACCTTCAAACCAGGAATATATTGACCACGCTTAAAGTACTCAGTCATGGCAGAAGATCTAGAAGCAGCAGTACCCATACCATATTTATTGTTCTCACAACAGAAAATAGCAGGCAAATTCCACAATTTTGCCATATTAAAGGATTCAAACACTTGTCCCTGGTTAGATGCACCATCACCGTACAAAGCAAAAGCACATGCATCTTCATTCTTGTATTGGTGAGCAAAAGCTAAACCAGCACCCAGAGGAACCTGAGCACCAACAATACCATTACCACCATAGAAACCTGGAGCATACAAGTGCATAGACCCACCTTTACCAAAAGAAACACCTGTCCTTTTACCCATCAACTCAGCCAAAACTGCCTGAACAGAAGCACCTCTCATATACGTAAAACCATGACATCTATAAGATGTAATAACCGAATCCTTCTTCGTAATAGCATTCTCAATACCAACCGCAATAGCCTCTTGACCAACTGACAAATGACAAAACCCACGAATCTTCTTAGCCTTATACAACGCATCACATGCCATCTCCATTCTTCTAACAACAATCATGTCCTTGTACATCTGCAATAAATTCGACTTCGTAGTCGTATAATTCAAAGCTGGTCCATCCAACATATACCCTTCAAACGATGATTCTGGCAATTCAATCTCCACAATATCATTCTCTACAACTATAGAAGAGTCACCTACATTCTCTGCCTGTCTAATCGCGCTCCTACAAAATTCTCTGGCAACTTGCAAGCTACCTGGTCTTGCAACATTTAAATTTACCTTACTCAAACTGGATATCATTTTCTCTTTCTCTTTCTCTTTCTCCGTTTAGCTATTACAACCACCCTGATGCACGAACTTCAACCCAATCCAATCGATTCTATACTGTTTTCTTTGAAAATAGAAAAAAAAAACGAATAGATATATAGATTAACACCTGACAACAATTAAACCTTTCAAAAAAACTTTTCTGTGTTTAAATTAACACTTTAATTTCTATCTATATTCTTCCTGCCTTCCCTATATATCAAATATTTCTTTTTCTACCTTTAGTTTTGCAAATATGAAAACCCACTCAAAGTGGCATCAATAATATTACAGTTTCGTAGTTCGTACACCTCAACGTCGGGATAAGAAATCTGGTCTTGTGCTATTCATGCGAGTCATACAGTATTTACCGTTTCACGCGAGCTGTAACACGTGTATATACAGTATGTTTTTCTCGATATGGGAGTTGGATACCCACGGCGTAGACGCTGCCGCGGCATGCGGCGGTGTACGGAGTGTGCGCACAATGAGGGCCGATTAGAAGGCAGAGGAGGGGCGAGGGGGGCCGAGGGGGGGTAGGAGACAAAGAAAGAGGGGTCACGTGACATGATATGGAGGGGGAAAGCACGTGAGGGAGACACATTGCTTTTTTCCATCTCGAGGACTTTTCCTTACTGTCCTTCCATCGCATCGTGATCGCGGTGAACGTTGGTTTGGAAAATTTTTGTATGGTGGGCATCTCATCGCATTACTTAGATAGATAAAGAAGTTTAAGTTGATTAAAGACAATTAGAAGCGTTTAGAATAGGCAATAACGACCGATTATAACTTATTTTCAGTTAGTGGTTGGCAAAATGGCTTTGCAAATTTCAAAAGAGGACACACAAGTGTTGCTTAGGGACAAGAATGTGTTGGTTGAGCCTACGGTTGAAAAGTATAGAACAGCAGGACAAATTTGTCAGACTGGGATGAAATACTTGGTTGAAAGGATCAATAAGATGTACCACGAACGGGTGGAAGAAGCACTGCCTATTGCAGAGTTGTGTTTACTAACGGATTCGTTTATGGCAGAATGTTTGAGCACACGTTTTAATCATAAGGTGAGGGAGAAGGGTATTGCGCAGCCAACTTGTATTGATGTGGACGAAGTTAACGAGAACTGGTGTCCGGAGGTTGATGATATTGAAAACTTGGAACGTTGGAATCGTGGACGTTCTTCAAAGTCTATTGAGAAGTGTAGTGGGGTTAATTCTTGTTTATCAGGGTATTTGAAGGTTGGAGATGTGGTTAAGATTACTTTAGGGTGTCACGTGGATGGGTATACTTGTAACTTATCTCATTCTATGGTTATTTATCCAACTATTCAAGATCCAACATCTGGGCGTATTTTACCAGAGGCAGCTTTGTTAGGTGGTAAGGCAGATGCGCTTGCGGCAACTCACATTGCTATCGAGACGGTTGTGAACTTATTGGCATGTACCAATGACTTGACGAAGTTGCCACAGGAGTTCAACTTCAATAAGGTCACCGGTTCTTTGATCAGAACCGTTGTGGACACTATAGCTCAATCATATAACTGTTGTGTTGTTCCTGGTTCCAGGGTGAGAAGAATTAAGAGGTTTTTATCAGGTCAAAACGAAAACATTATTGTGGAACGTGACTTTAAAGGTGTAATTTGGACTGAATCTCACCAAGAAGCGCAAATGTTATCCAAAACTGTCACAGAAACCTCTGTGGATGTTAAACATAAGAATCCATTTATCAATGAGCAGAGTGTGATACCAACTGATGATTTTACTGTTTTACCAGGCGAAGTATACATGATTGATTTAAAGATCTGTCCGTTACAAGGCCTAGAACCAGGTTTGATTACCCTTCAGACCATTGACCAATTTACGGGAACATCCGAAAACAATGATTTGATTGCTAGAGCTGGTACCATATGTCGTGATTTCTCTAAGTCGTACACTTTGAAATTAAGAACTTCTAGACAATTACTGAATAAATTGGATAATCAAGGTGTTTATCCAACCAAGTTATCACACTTAGCCGATTCCTTCCCATTACAATTAGATAATATTGATATTGATTCCATCAAACAAGAAGTGAAGACCTTTAGATTGGGTTTAGCAGAGGTTTCTAACAATTATCTGACATACGAAAAGGACGTTACTCTGGTCAAACACGTTCCATGGACCAAGATCCTAGAATTAACTAATCCAACTGGTGTTTACAGTTATGATGCAATGGCAAAAACCAAGGGCATGTATCCAGGTTTTGAGTTACCCCTGCCAAGATTAGGTCTTTCCAGTTTGCAATTAAAACCTTTGTTAAAGAAACATTCAACCCCGGTTCCTGTGGTACGTCAATGCATCACAACAGCCATTTGTGAGACTGAATTACTCAGAATAAGTGGTAAACAAAAGCCAAACTGGGTTCACTCTATTTACTCTATGGATAAAACGAACAATATCGTTGCAGGTATTTTTAAGTTGGCACAATTATCTGAAGATAAAAGATTCGGTTTGAAGATCAGGGAAACCCAGCCTTGGAAGCTAAAAAATTGAGACCTTACTTATCCTGAAAATGAATTTCTTTCACTGACTGAAGTATATGGGTCAATCACTTCAACGCAAAGGTTACTGAATCAACCTTTAGTCAGTTTCCTCGCATATACGCTATAACTAGATCTTGGTCTTATGTAATTTCTGACATGTAAAATAGAATTGATAAAAAGGAACAGTATTTCTGAAGAGACTGGCTGTTACAAAGGTAATAACTTGTCTTGTTTCAAATTCATATAGTTGAGAAAACGTGTAACAGTTCCCCAGGCCTCACTTTAACTTTTTATCTTATTATCACGTGATTAAATGTTATCATGTCGGCGGTTAGTTGTATTCAATTAAACAAAACATTATCTTATAAAAAAGATGATTAAGGAATATAACAAAGTTCACAATTATATACTAAAAAAAAGGATAGCTTAGAACTTCTTTACGCTGAACGATTGTACGAAGATAATGTCGACACAAACCGAGATCAGTAAGAATATCGTATCCATTGATGAATTACAAAATTTTGGCATCAATGCTTCAGACATCAGTAAACTGAAGACTGCTGGAATATTCACTGTCAATACTGTTCTATCGACTACCAGAAGGAATATGTGTAAAGTAAAAGGTTTATCTGAGGTCAAAGTTGAAAAGATCAAAGAAGCAGCAAACAAAATTATAAGCATTGGGTTCATTCCTGCCACTTTACAATGGCAAATCCGGCAATCAGTGATGGCTATATCCACAGGATCAAAACAACTGGACTCTATATTAGGTGGAGGAATTATGACAATGTCTATAACAGAGGTATTTGGTGAATTTAGGTGTGGTAAGACGCAATTATCTCATACGCTATGTGTCACTGCACAGTTACCAAGGGATAGAAATGGTCCTGAGGGCAAGGTTGCTTATATTGACACTGAAGGAACATTCAGGCCCGAAAGAATTAAACAAATTGCAGAAAATTATGAACTAGATATGGAAACATGCTTGGAAAATATTTCATATGCGAGAGCACTAAACAGCGAACACCAAATGGAACTTCTAGAACAACTAGGAGAGGAATTATCTACCGGTGAATATAGACTTCTAATAGTAGACTCAATAATGGCAAATTTTAGAGTTGATTATTCTGGCCGTGGTGAGTTGAACGAACGTCAGCAAAAATTGAACCAACATCTTTCAAGACTAAACAGGGTAGCAGAAGAAAACAATATCGCTGTTTTCATGACAAACCAAGTCCAAAGTGATCCTGGTGCTTCTGCTCTATTCGCAAGTGCGGATGGTAGAAAACCAGTTGGGGGACATGTGCTCGCACATGCTAGTGCAACAAGGATTTTGTTACGGAAAGGGCGTGGTGAAGAAAGGGTTGCTAAGTTGCAGGATTCTCCAGATATGCCAGAAAAAGAATGTGTATATGTTATTGGTGAAAGAGGTATCATGGATTCTGATGAATGAAAGAAATAGACTTCGAAAGCGTACCTTACGTACAGGTTTTAACATGTCTTTTCTTGCCTCTTATAGCGCTCATTTAATAATCGAATCCGAATCTATCAGGAACCAAAATTGGTGCCAACAAAGTCCACGTGTACAAGCCATAACATAGCCATGTACTGACGATTTTGACCCAAGAGTAGAAATACGTTCTTCCAACAGGAATAAAGTCTCCCACGTCATTTTGAGTAACATTTATAGTTAAGAGTATCACAATCCATTGCGTAGCTAAAAAGAAAATAAAATGAAATAAGGAATAATTGTATTTGGTAACATTAATTTCATCATCTATGTCTTCAGCACCAACTTCAAATTGCCTCTCTTGTTCAGATTCGAAATCCAATAACGCAGACTCTGGTAGAGCCCCTTCTTCCACTGCTTGTCTAATAGCTTCCAACCTAAGTTGGTTACGACTTTGACCAATCCCGGAATAATCAATATCATCATACAATGAAATTGATCCACTGGATACTCTTAAGGCGTTGTTTGCAGCAGCTCGGGTAGTTGTATACGCAACCGAAACGAACGTGAACAAAGCACCTAATACAACACTCAACTTTCTGGTATTATTTGTTCTCACAAGTGGGTTACAGAGCTTGTCATCTGGTTCACTGGCCATTGCACTAAGCGTCAAGTAGGTACAATACAATGACACCATAGAGCTCTGGGCAAGGCCACACTTAGGATTATATTCTTGCACTTTAGGGTGAATGGACAAAATTGTTGTCACCAGCGTCAGGAGTAAATTAACTGTAACACTTGATTTGTTCATATTGCATCCATCATTACAAAAAATCACAAACATTATAACTGTCATGATAAGGGAACCTGTGTACATCAAAGACGTGACAATAACTAATAATTTTCTCCAGAATTGTGAATGGTTGTCCTCAAGCTCCACATTACGAATACATGTCTCTGCCCATTCATGTGCAAAATCAATTAGTAGAACCAATCCGATTAGAATAAAAATAAATCCACTGGGGACGCTAACCCATTTGGAGAACCAAACATAAAAGGAATTCGGGATCCAAAATGATACAAGAACAAGGAATAGATAAAACACAAATTTCAAACCCCATGCGCCATTCTGTAGCTTCGCTCTTGGATCTCTGGTTGATTTTGTATTAATCATTATTAGACTAAGGGCCAAGTGCATCATTCCAAGTGCAAAGTTCAATCGATGCACAGTGAAAAATCCACATTCACCAGTGCTTGTACATGTCTTATCTGGCCATAAAAAAGACTTATTTGTAGACATTGAAATCCAGGATGCGAGAGAGTTCATTAGTAGCCACAGGGCATATGATATTCTAGTCATCAGGGAAGATGAAGTAATAGATCCAAGAGAGGATAGGCAGTTGGAGCAGCAAGATCCCAGAAATGAGCTGGCACAAGTGCCAGCCATTTGTATTGGCAACGATATTATAGCACCCATATCTAATGAGTGATGTTTTGTGTACGCTTGGTATTTTTGGTAAACCTGGTTTCAGATTTATAGTACAATTCTATATTTTCTGAAGTTATTTACAAATTAAATAATAATTTGAACAACACAATAACAGTAGTCGTAAAAGTCGATGAATTCAATCCTTGTAGCAAACATAGGTGAAAATGAGGTTGAAGTGGGATATGCTGGTCATTCAAACAAAGCAGGAGTAGTAAAAAGATACATTTCTTGGCTTGATGAGGAGCTCGCCGTGTATAAGATGGTACGATCGTGGTTTCACGACATTTTACTGAATAATCCGAGTACTTGCAAAGTAGTTATATCGGAACCAATGTGGATATCTAAGGCACAAAAGGAACGATTATGTAAGGCTTTATTCGTGAAATTACGAGTACCGTCCATATGCTTCATACCTAATTGTATGACTGCTCTTTTTGGGGCAGGCATTCACAATGGAATATTTGTTGAAGTGCTCAAGAGCCGCACCGAAGTAATGCCAATTTATGATGGAAGGATGCTAGATAACTACTCTAGGACACTAAATGTTGGCTATGAACAAAAAGAAATTCTTTTAACTTCAACAGATGATCATGGTTATTTGGATATTGACCAGAAACCTCTTTTACCAACATTACGTTCTGTAATAAATTCCTTACCCTGTGACACAAGTGCTATAATGAAAACAAGGATCATCATCAACTCATCATCAGAAATTAAAGAGCATGTGGGCAAACATTACTCATTGGTTGATACCCTAGGTTGTTGGGCTGGTGCATCTCTTTATTTCTGTAATTATTTAGAGGCTGACGATACAGATGATCCGTTAGAAGTTAAATTATCTCAATATGAAGAAGAAGGCACTATTCCAGATTGGCATTCAAATAGATTCTTTATATAAATAAATTTTTAAACATTTTTAACTAAGGTAAGTATCGATCTAAAGACCTAACCGAGACATCTGAGAATTGTGCACATGAATCATCGCATTCAGAACAACTTTCAACATTCGCCAAGCGTTCAGTATTACTGGGAGGGACGTCAAACTCAAAGATATGAACACCATCTTGATCAAAGGATGACCAAGGATGATCTTGGTACCACTCAAACTCCTCTTTTAGTTGGAAGAACCCTGTAGTATCCATTCCTAATATATAGTATAAGGGATAGTGATACCAACGAGAACGATCCGCAGCTTCCACCATCTGCCGTTCTTTTACGAATCGCGGATAACGCCTCAAAGGATTTTGTTCAACATTCAAGATCTGATAAAGTTTCCATTCTAAGGCGATCGTCTCATTGTCATACAATTCACATTCGAGATGATTAGTCCGCAATGGACCTATGTCGAATCCATTTCTCAGTCCATCTCCTAAACAGCTGAGATCAAGGGTGGCACCATTTGCAAGCAGTGGGAAAGAAGAATTACCTAAAGAAGTAGCACTTGAGCCTTTGGATGGTAATGTGAACTTTTGAGTGATTGAGAAGGATGGCAATGTTGTAGTTAATCCTCCAGCATGAGGAAATTCTGAAGGATGTATGACATCATTGAACAACGGAATATGTCTCTGTTCATATGCTTTCACAACTGCAGGAGCAGGTGGAAGGAGGCGGTAACAACATTGATTAGGATTGCTAGTATGCATATCATTCAAATTCTTGGGTTGAAGTACATTTGCGTTTACTATGTGTTTTTGACATCCTTTTTCAAAGTCACAAATTCTTGATTCAACAACCGAGCCCGCACCCCGATTTTCATCATGAATCGAGCGCATTGGTGAGATACACTGCTCCATATTTATGAATTGTGCTCTATGTTCATGTATTTTCCACAAAAACTGATAGTTCCATGTCAATAGACAAATCTTGTTCTGACATAAAAATACGTCATGAGCATAAATATCCTTGAAGAAATCAACAAATCATACGAAGAAAGTACATCACTTAGTTAAAAGATCTCCCATGTTCATTAAACTATCAACATAATCTTGAAGATATTTATTCTCTTGTTTCAATTGATCACAAGTTTTCTTTTGTTCAATTGACTTATTCAACAGAAGGTCTAAAGTATCACGCAAAAGGATAGTCTCGGCGAGTAACTGTGAACGTTCTTTCATGACAACAGAGCCATTGCTGCACTCGATAGACTTCAACGAATTGACCATTTCTAGTATGGAATGAAATTGAATACAGGTGTATTTCTATAAGCACCAACCTCAATTTTGTAGTAGTTGAAACCTTGCAAATAAATATCAAAATTTGAAGAAATAAAAAAATAAAAAATAATGGTTCCTAGCGGGATCGAACCGCTGATCCCCGCGTTATTAGCACGGTGCCTTAACCAACTGGGCCAAGGAACCAATTGGTTGAGGGATGACCTGGTTAAGAAACTTATAATCCATAAAATGGGGCTGTGAGTATTATACAATAAAAGATAGATAAAGTTAAGAATGCAGTAATAACCGCTTTATTTTAAATAGTTTTGTAGTACGTATTAACTGTATTATAAATGAGACTAATTTAGCAATTAATATACATAAGTTAAGTATATAAATTTGTTTGTAGTCATGTATATATCATGTCAGCTTGTACGATTGCTATTATATCGAGGTTCATACAGGTAGTAATGGACTAATAGCAGTACGCTTTTCAATTGTTCAATTCTAAAGTACATCGGGGTTAAGTTAAGATAGTGCTATATGCGTGAGGTTTATGGGTTATGTAGTTCAAACTTTTAATCTATCTTAACACTAGAGTAAATTTTTCTAACAAATAATAAGGTACTCAAGAAACCAATGGAGCCTGTAATTAAACAACACAAACCGCTGATAAGAATCGAATAGCCCACATATAAAACAATTGTTGTTAGGCCACCTAATCTAAACTTAGTGAAAAGGATTGAATGACAAAACACGTAGAAGGCACAGCCACAACCACCGATCACGAAACTCCGCCATTGCCAGCGCCAGTTTTCCAGGCATAAAGAGTAATAAGCTAGCAATACAGCAACAAGTGATGTAGTTAATACCAAAAATAGATAGGAGAGAAGTAGAAAACCGAACATGTAGAAAATCTTATTAAACCAGAGTGAAGAATAGATGAAATATAATTCCACAGAAATAGAACCAAAAGGAAAAATGCCTGCAATTAATGCAGCAGGCAGAGTTTTTAAATACCATGGTTGGAAAGGAATCTGTCTTGCTACTTGATTTGTTCTTGTGGGATGTTCATTCCATTTATTTTTCTTCAATGCAATCAATGAACCTAGTGCCGAAATTGGAATCGATATAACGAACCAGATCAGTACGATAGCAAACATTGTACCCAACGGAATAGCACCAGATGAGTGTACAAACACCAAAAAGAAGTTCAAGCCAATTGTAACGAGGAATACGGAACCTGGAACCAAAATGGGAGTAAGTAGGAGGTTAATTTTCCATGACTGACCACCAAAGAATTTGTAGGTTGCCATCGAAGTATAAGAGCCAAGGGAACCGAAAATTGCATACAGGAGGAACATAACCGTTGGTAAAGAGCCACGAGAGCTAGGAGAGAGGAAACCTAATGATGCCAACAAGATTGTACATGCTGTCATAAGCGCTAATTGCAAACCTGATCCGACCAAGACAGACAACAGCATGGCTTTTTCTGGGGAGCGAAATACATCTCCATGAACTAGTTTCCAACCAGATTCTTCTTGAAAATCATTATCTAAGTTTAACTCATTGTAGCGCATCAAATCACTCTTCAATGCTTTGAATAGGGAATGGATCATTACTGATGATAAAAGTAAAACAACAATCGAGAAATTGATCAAAGAGAACCATTGTATGTTTGGATCATAAACATGTAAGTATTTATCCCATCTTGTGGCCCAAACAGTATCAGACTTCACATATTTAACTGAATATGTGAAATACACCTCATTGTCATATACTTCACTTAAAACCAAGGGATCACCGCTAGAATCACATGACTCAGCACTTTCACGTTGAATGGAAGCAGGTGTTACAGATACCCCTACAATACGGTACTCATCACCACCTCTAGCGTGATATTCGATTTGGATATCAAAATGATTGACAAATAAGGGTATCAAGGCTTTATCTCCATGAGTTTCTTGCACTTCCTTACCCCAAGTCAATAGAGCAGGGTCACCACGAGTAAGTACCTCGACAAAGCCCAATTCAAACCCATTGCCATAAAACTCAGTGTCTAATCCACTGTCGTGTACCTTTCTGGCTGCTGGCAAGCCATCAATAATCCA
Organism: Kluyveromyces nonfermentans; assembly: GCA_030569915.1. Lineage (NCBI taxonomy): Eukaryota > Fungi > Ascomycota > Saccharomycetes > Saccharomycetales > Saccharomycetaceae > Kluyveromyces > Kluyveromyces nonfermentans. The sequence goes on from JAJLUD010000012.1 coordinate 52,581, forward strand.
GTTTTGGAAAAACCCATTCATTATCATTTCCCTAATGAATTTTGCATCTTCCTTAGGTATAGTAGACTTACACAATGATTGACAATCCATGTCCTTCAGCAATTCTAACTTGAAAGGAGAGTTGTAGATACGGTCACCAAAAATAATTGAACCAAGAGATTCCGGCTGTTTTTCCAGTTTATCAGGCTTACAGAAATGAAATTTGTCATAGTAGTAGTCGTACGAATATAAAGAGCTCTCTAACTCACCAGTGTCCCTTCCCTCGTCGTCCTGATGTTTGAAGTACATCGAGGGTGTCAAGTGATTCACCAAAAGAGGTACTTCATCTCCCTCGTGATAAGTGGTTGGTGCCACTCCAGGAAGGTAAAAACCATTGGCTAGAACTGTAAAAGAAAACAAGCTTATAAAAAGCTTAAAAGCCAATCCTGAAGTCATAGTTTGATATAAGGAACTTCAATTTTTTTTCTCGATCTATTCAATTTGATATTGATTTAGTGATGTCTATAATAACTGTTATAAGAACTGATGTGCAAGCTGAATAAAAAGTTCAACAGGAGTACCCAAAAACACCTTGATCGAAATGTACCGATAAGCTTTCTTAACCGATCACAGATTTACTCCATCTATCCTCTAAACCGTTTGGTCAACGTTTACTAAAGTTAGAATACATTACTTTTTCAGTACAGAAATATTTCTCACGAAATTTCAATCTAAAATATTGTTACCCGACATCGTCACGTGAACAAATATTGTCGTGCAATTGTAACTGTGATGACTAGCATTGCAACAAGATGAACTACTAAAAGAACATAGAGCTCTATCACAGACCAAGACAGTCAGTATCGAGTGCTTTTTTTTCGATCAACATACACCTAAATTGAAGTGAGTAATCTACTAGTTTTAATAGTACTTACTCTATTGGTTTCATTTTGTAATTAAATTAGGAAAACGCTTTATTCATTATCCAACGGTAAAAGGACGCCCTTCACATCAGAATAATCTAGTCTCTTACAACGGGAATAGATCATATAACATCCTAAACGAATATGGAGGAAAACCTTTCGTATGAAAAGTATATGAATCTTCCCCAGTATCCAAGTCATTGGAAGCATGCGGTCCCACACGAAATATCAAAGAAAGTGATTTACAACACATTGTCGCCGTGTATCTGCATTCAAACCAATGAAAAATTGGATAAACATTTGATGGAAGTATTTAAAGTTGATTCTCTTTCTATGCTCTTTCGTTACTTTGGTGATTATATTCAAGACCGTGATCAGATATCAAACATGACAAACGCAGAAGGTATTACGGGGAACCGTCAAAGGTCCGGTTCATTATTTCAAAGGCAGGCTTCTGAGTGTGTACGATTTACAAGCTCCTTAGAAGATTTAATATCCTTAGATTCAGAGACACAGATGCTAAAATCTTCGGATATAGAGAGTTTTCTTTCAGAGTATTTGAACAAAATAGAATGCATCATTGAAGATTCAGAGAAACCAAGTCCACTTTTGAAACATTCGATGTATCACAAATTTTTTGTAGCATTGTCCTCAATCAATTTGAGCCGATACCATACATTCCATCATCCTGTGGTAGCACTACTCCCTATAGATGTAACTCTTAATCAGGACTACGAGTTTGCTCGAGAAATATTAATTCAATTCAAAAATTTGAACAATTCTTTGGAGAACTTCCCTTCTTTTCTTAACATAAATGATATTTTACCAGTTTTCTTATTATGTTACGATGAAAATTCTAGGGAAGAATGGGAAGCTGTACAATCGTTGTCAAAAGCTTTAAAGAAACAGCTATTTGTAGAAAGCATTTCACTTCCTTTGTTTACTTGCTATTCGAATACAGAAAAGACAACGTTACACCCACCAATTAGTATCTCCCTCCATGAACAAATATATTCCATGTCTCATCCTGTTTCAATTGTACTTTCGACTCGTTTAGTATCGATGATGTATGATATAATATCGAGAATAGTGCAGGAGCTAATGATACCATTTATGCATCGAAAGATCCTTTTTTGGGATGAAAGTGTCTTACAACCACGAAGATCTATCTTTCAAAGTAAGTTTTTGAGAAGGTTTATGAACAAAAATAATCAGAATGCACCAAATAAAACCTCAAATTCATCTGTCGACGATAATACATCAACTGTTCAGTTTAACTCCACATCATCAGATTTTTCTTTGAGGAAATTAGCCGATTGGTCATTTATGCTCTCAGATTTCAAGGCGTCGTACTCTATTTATGAACTATTATCCAAAGATTGGGAAGCTTATCCTGACTACTTAGCGCCTTGCTTGGAGTCAAGGGCAGTTTCATTGTTGATGGGTGCCCAAAATATCATAACTGCAAAAATGATCAAAACAGAAATCGAGCCTTTGATTGCAAAAGCTATCCATCAATACCAACTAAAGAGGGAGCCGAATCCTTTGCGACTAGTTCATTGCATTTTAACATGTGCTGATCTTCTGCTTTCTTTAAGTGACACGTGGGTTTCGTCTCCTCTTGCCATAGGATTTTTGAATAGAATATTAGATTCTTCTTTGGTCGGTCCACATGCTACTGTTCTGCTTTGCGAGAGAATATCATATGCATATGAGCTTTGTATAGATCCACGGGTTAATGACGAACATATTCTTCATAGAAATTATCAAAAGGTTGTTTATCATCAAGATAATGAAGACTTGAAAAAAACGGATAACATTCATCGTCCATCTGTTCGAACAGAGGGTTTAACAAGGTTTAGAAAATCTTCTTTGTTTCAACTACTTGCTGCCAAAAAGTGGACAGAACTAAATAAGAAAAACCAAGCCAGATGGTGCCTTCAACAGGTTCATCAAGTATACGATAAAATGAACATATGTACCAGGGCAGAAAGTCTTTATTCAAGATTAGCAGTCCAGCTAAACCAGAAAGAAGCATAAGGCATTGTTCGTTAAAGATGTTGTTTTATAGTACATAAAATGATTATAAAATTCATAAAATGAAAATCAGATAAATTTCATTAACTTTTCAGGTGGGACCGTATCGAGCATTTCTCCTTGGTCAATACGTGGCTTAATAGCTTCGTAACCAGAGTGATCTACAAAAAAGTACGCTATTAGTGCAGCTATTAAACCCAATATTGAAATAGTTGCCAAAGAAAGTGCCAAACCTATGAGAACAACAAATCCCCTGTCAATTTTATTGGATCCACTGTTTTCTTCAGTTGATGATGGAGATGATGTTGTTATTGTTTGATTTGCATCTATGGATGAATTAGTCGATGTTGAGCCATTGGTAAATAGAAATGTCTGAGTGGAACTTAGATATGATTTATCAGTATCTTGGAAGAAAAACCCATCTATCACATCAGTTGAATCGCTACTGGAAGACGTCACAAAGTATGGTTGCCATTCTCCGGTCTCACTGTAATATACCATAGAATTAACGAGCCCAAACGAAGGTGAATTTAGTTCTCCCTGGATGAGCACTAGAGATGTGGTAGAGTTTAGAGATGAGGAATTCTGAGATAAGACAATAAATGTGGAAATATTCGAAGAGTCCAAAAGAGTTGGTGTAATTGTGCTCCAAGAATTATTTTCGAAATAAAAAAGATCTGACTCAGTTTGAACAATAATAGTGTCAGCAGAGTCTTCCACAGTAGAAAAAGCGACTAAACTATCGGTACCATATTTCATCACAGTGGTCTCTTCAGAGGTTAGGTTCACGGATACCAACTGAACACTTGTCTCATTACTAACCTGAAGAGTACCTCCTACCAAGAGAACATCACCATTTTCAGCAAAGGAAAGTTGATTTATTTCACCATAAATTGAATTATTGAGATAGGAGCTCCAAGAAATTGTATCGTAATCGAAGATGCACAAATCTCTGCAGTCGTCGCATTGATACGAACCACCTACTAGAAGTGAGTTATTGGAATTGAAAGATACTACTGCATTTACAGATTCATTTGGTTCGAACTGCCGCTTATATATGCCTTCATAGCCCGTCAAGTTCATGAGGAAAATTTGCGAATCATAATCACTTGATAAGGACGTACCTTCCGATCCTACGACTAATAAGTCATTACTGCTTTCATACAAAATCGTAGTCAAAGGAAAGGTCCATTCGGCCTCAAAGATAAGCGATGTTGAGTTAGTGCTTGACAACATGACACCATACCTTGTTCCGTTACTCGTAGATCGATGGAAAGCATAAGCTACAGAAGTTTCATTAAGATACGTTCCATGATAAACCGTTAAGTTTGAGGGGATACTGGTACTGCTCGAACTCGATATTGTTCCATCTGTTTCCAACGTTATTTCTCCAGAAAGGTCTCCTAAAGTGCTTATCTTAATGTATCCAAAAATCAAATTGTCTTCATTAGTATTTGCACCAGCTGCTAATGCTGAGATAGAAAGGGTTGACGTATTTGAAATAAAACTGCTTGAACTCACATTGAAAATGTACGCATTGTCGAAAAAAAGCAATTCGCTCTCGTAAATAGTCAAATTTACAATGTTTGTAACATTATCATCAATGTTTGCAAAACTGTTGAAAGAGTTACCATCAAATGCCAAAATCTTCACGTCCCTCGCTGAGCTCAATTCATAATCTCCAGTAAAAAGAACGCCGTCAGAATACTGGAAAACTCCTGTTGTTGAACCCCCAGTTCCGAATTCTAATTCTGATTCGATTTGTAAATCCGAACCTAGATTGATTTTGACAATTTCGTCAAAGTCCCCACCTACCAATAATTCAGAGTCATAATATGCCGCATACAAGCGTGACCCACTAGGGAAAGTAGACACTGCATATTGATTGAGAGATGAATCGTTAGAATTAGTCGACCAAGTGGAACTACTTTGGTTATACAAAAATAGCCCATTTAATGACTCATCGTCCCCAGAAATTATTGCGGAAGTATTGATCGATTCAGTGACTATATCGATTTTATCTGCTACCATTATTGATAGATCATCATTCAAAGAGCTTGACCAATTCATGTATATTACGACAGAAGTATCCAGATATCCACTGTACAATGGATCAAACTTTTCATTCTCGTTGGTTTGATAAATGAGGTCAGTCATCAAAAACTCCCCTGTGATTTTATCAGCTACTGTGACATTAACAATACCTCTTTCAGAACATGTTCCGTCACTGTTACACCCGGGTGTATACAAATTTAAAGTGTATGTTCCTGGATAAGAAATATTAGGGTAAAAAATAACATAAGGTTCATCTGATTCTACCTCCGTAGTCAGATAAGTTTCTGAAGAGGAGGAATTCCATGCATTGTCAGAAAGTTTCGAATAAGAGTATTTAGTTTCAGATTCGCAGTTTGGCAAATTGTATGTGTTGTTTGCATAGACCATGTATTCACTTTCAAAAATTTGCATTGAACCAATCGCTACATCAGAACCGTATGAGTCAAGTGCATAAAATTGAACGTCACTTGCGGATACATCATTGACGAACAAAAATTCCTGAAAGGATTCCGTCCATTGTAGATAAATATTTCCATTGAGAAATTGTGAAGTCAAAGTAGAAGAGGCGTTCGAATAAAGCACACTGAGATCACCTCTTGACAGCAATGGGCACCATGCATCACAGTAGCGAAGTTCACCATCAGAAGGATCGATATACGTAAGATTCATGATGCTATTAGAGGGACTTGTAATCACTCTGAAAAGAGAAACCGCAGATGAATCATCAAAAGAATTGTATATCCTTATCTTCGAGGGAGTTATTTCATATTTCATTTCAATATCTATAGTACCTTCAACAGAATTCTGCATAGACCACCCGTTTTGTCCGCTACTAGATGGACAGATAAGTGATGATTTTTCTACAGTACCACCAGTGATATCGGAAAGTATCAAAGGTACAGACTGAGCAAATTGTAGCGTTGACTCAAGACTGCTCGCACTAGACTGGGTAACATCCGAAGAGTTATTTCCATCCGTAGTTGAATAAATAACGTTTTGAAAGTAGCCTGCAAATAAAATATTATTGTTGTCCAGCGCAACTATTGAGTTCACATAGGACCCCTCGTCAAACCCGCCAAAGGATAGTAGTTCTGTGGAGTTGGTTGCACTATTCCACGTAAGTATTCCTGTTACACTTTCATTTCCGATAGCCACAGTAAAATTTCCGCCAAAGTAAACTTTATCATCAAGAACAAGAATATCGTTGATGTTTTCTAACGTTTCAGTAAAAATTGGAGAAACTGATAAGGTGCTAATATTTAGCAAACATTGCTGTCTTAAATCGATTCCACCTAAGTAACCAGAACCTGTCAAAATAAAAGAATCATTCTTAAAGGGGGTTATTTTATCAATTGAAAAATCAGTATCTGATTCATATAGCTTTATAAAAGTATCATTGCTATAATAAATCAAAGAAGACGCCGCGGATTCAATAGTAAAGTTTTGTTGTCCTGTATATGATATTATGCTAACCTCATCAAAATTGTTGAAATAATTTACCGAATCGGAACTCCACCATGGTAGATCGTACCTTGATATGTTTAAAATATTCTCCAAATTCTGAAGTTCACTTGCTCTTCCACGAGAAAGCAGTGAGAAGATTGTCAGAAAAAATGCTAAGATCATGCAGAATGGCTTATGATCAAATTAAAATCACACGTTGTACAAATAAATTCAATTTCTTGTTGGAGAGATCTTAAAACGAAAATAAGAAATGCAAGGTGTTTGAGATACTCTGTAAAATCAATAAAAACACTCTCCCGCTTTCAATACACCTATAGTGAAAATTGTAAAAGTTTTGAAGTTGTGCCTCCTTTTTGAACAGGATGAGTCTTTTCTCAAGAGTTGTGTTGGTAGATAAGAACACTGAGAAAGGCTTCCGATAAAACCAAACCCAATTGAAGAAAAACGAAACAAAAAACTTGTGACCTTTTAGGTATTGTACTTTCTATAGCTTATCCGAGTGTAGGAAGGGGATGGATGGGATTTCTTTTGTTCTTGATAGCGTAGCTATTTGATGTTCCAAAGACATCTATTAATGCGTCTTATGATGAGCATTCATGTTGTCATTTGTTCAAAATTAGGTAGCAAATACCTATCCAAAAACTAAATTGACAAAAACCGAAGATGATCGTACGTAGATTTCTTAGGGATTATTTTTAGCCCTCTCGAAACATGTAAAAATTTAACTTATTCCGAATTTGGAAACAAATCACGTGAAAAATAATATACTCTGTATGAATATCAACCCTTTTGGCAACTGATCTAGCTAACCTTTAAAAATGTGTTATAACCGAAAACAGCAACGCTCGTTTATGTATTTGCGTTCTTTTCAAGCAGCGATTATGTATTCTATTTGAAAAAGATGGATTCTAGTCATGCATAAAAAACTATAAAAAAATTAAGTTAGTGACATATATTCAGGTCTTTTCACAGCATCCACACTATGGAAATCTTTCATCATACTTAACTTGGTTTTCGCTACTTTGGCCTAATCTTGTTTGATACACCGTCATTAGATTAACTCAAAAATTATTGACATAAAAAAAACAAAAACTCTATTTATTTCATAGATCTGGTTATGTCAAGCCCAGAAAGGTACACAGGTACCTTTGGAAGCTAGAAAACTATCTTACATAATTATTTGTCGTAAATATACTGGAACCCTTATATATCGTTATTTCATATATAGGTTACAGTTTTCTGGTTCTTCTATCAGAGGAAACTTCGAAAAGATTAGGACCTGGACAAATAAGCTATGAAAAGAGAAATATGTTGATCATTCTGCTCACATTTACTTGTCACTGGTGTGATAAGAACTGCGGATTTTTAAGTTAAGTATGTAGATCTAGCAGAATAATTTTTTAGGCAACATGAATTTACTGAGATAATTTTTTCACTTTTTATCGTCCAGCATTTTTCGAAAACTAACATATAATCTTGCTATAGCTCTAATTGTATATACATTAATGTTCAGTCTTGTAGCTGTATTGTTGTAGAGATCATGCATATAAAGATAGAATAAGTCATCACTTACTGAAAGCACGAACAGTACCTATAATCTTGCACTAGCAAACCTTTGTTTGGGTATCAAAATGTGCAAGTTCTTCCAATGTTGAATATCATTATTTCTTGTAAATATACAAAATAGCAGCGATGCGTTAGGACGAAATTCCTCACTATAAGGAAAAGATTAGGAAATAAAAGTCGTTGATAATTTGTCCTCCTCCAACCACAATTTCAAATTTTCGTATCGAACGAATAAACGAGAAATGTGCTTGTACTAGGACACAGGGTATCAACAAATTCATTTATTACTTTTTTCTTCCTTTAACGGACAGAATTCAAAGATTAGAACAATATAATAGCAGGTGAAAAGCGGAGCATAAGTTTGTACATACTTCATTAAGTTTATTCTTGATGCATAGCATTTTGATGCTACTAAATAGCTCAGATAACTGAGGTTATCCACTACTCTAGAATTAAGTTCGAAATAAAAACAAATTCATGAAATTGCACTGTCCTTAAATCATTATTTTATGAATGCTGAGTTTGATTCGCAAGTGGTCATATCATTTAGACTTCATTATAAAAAAAAAAATAAGATCAACTAGAGTTTTCAAGAAGGATTTTATTCAGTTCAGGGCGTTTTCTAACCATCTCTTCTTTCAATTTTCTCATATTATTACAAACCCAAACCACCGAACGGTTTTCATCCAAGCGTATCGAGTCAATGAGATCCAAGATCTCTTCAATATCAGCATCCAAAGCTGTAGAGACTTTGTGAACTAAGTGAACAAAAGCCTTCCTTTTTTGAAAGGTTCTCTTTTTTTTAAAGTTTGCCAGACGAGCTCGCCCGTAGTCTTTCGCGTACGAAAGGATTTGAGGCTGTAGAGATTGAATATACTCGTTATAAATGGAATAAATGGATTCCATTTCATGTGCCATAACGATTTGCAATGTTCCATCAGGATATACCATATATTTTTTCCCATCTGGATTCATGGGATTTGGGAATCTTTTCCCCCGTGAACTTATCCTTAACTCTAAATCCATAGTTTCAGATTCCAATTCATTAATTTCATCAGGACTTTCTAAAAGAGATGAACGCTCGATTTCAGCAGCTTGCCATTTAGAAGAGAGCTTTTTTTTTCCATCTGTGAAATTGCCTTCATGGCCCAATTGAGAAACACGGTTTATAACATCAGGTTTATGAGGATGCCAGCCAGATTGCTTGGAATCTGAGAGATAGTATGGTTGTGAATTGACAGTCGTGTTGTTCATATTTTCTTCCGAGTTTTCATGAGGATCCACTGCTATATCTGCAATTCCTGACACTGTATTGTGCTGAACAGTTTCATGAATAGAAACCAAATCTTGAGTTACGGGTCGATAATTAGTATCGATATGTGGCCCTACAATTAACTCTTTCAAAGGAGCTTTATTATATAGTCCAATGTTTTCAGTAAGAAAGTGTTGGGCGTTAGGAATATTTTGAATTTGTTGTCCTGGTACTTCAGAAGCAGTACCTAGTAACTGATGCAAATGATAAGCTTGTTTTTTTAGTGAGATATTCTCGTCTATTAATTCTTGAATTTTCCGTTGCATTGATTCCACTAAAGCCACTGATACATTAGTTGCTTGGCCTAACTGACTAGAGCTATATGGGATGGAACTATCAGGAGTACAATCCGAGGATAATCTTTTATGGAAATACGGACAACATGTATTGATGGGCTGATGTGTCTCTGTTTTTGTCGCTAAGGCAGAAAGTGCAGGGGTTTTGAGCAAGTTCAAAATATTCTCGGATGATATCTTTTCCAGCTTGAAGCAGGAATGCCAATCTTGATTTATGATATCCACATCTTCAAAAACTGATGACTGAATGGATTGTAATAATTCTAATGAACTTATTAATTCTTTTATTAAAGGAGGGCTGTGTTTAAAAATTTTAATTTCATCTTTGAGGAATTGACAACATTTCATAGGAGTAAGCATTTGTTTCGGAAAGATAGAATCGTGCAATCGAATATCACACCATGCGAAGAAACGTACAATGCATGGTATAGTAGTGTTTCTTAGAGTTTCTACGGGTTTTTTTTCAAATACTTGCTTGACTCTTCCAAGATAACATGGGCCTTGAAATTTATACTCAATTTCCCTTAGATAAGCTTCCAAGCTCTGTAAACAATTGGTTTCATCAGCAATGGCACTTATTTGGCGAAGGATATTGTTAAATATTTCAGTAAGTTGATAGCAAACTTGACTAGCCTGATGGACATTGAGCTGATGTTTCGGACGTGGAATTTCTATGGATAGTCTCCTGTTTCCGATCATCTCATAATCATTCCCCACTTCCGAGCGGGCGTCTTCCAGCACGCTGACTGTAGTTGACCTGTCAAAATCAGGGCGTTCCTGCGAACCTGCAAAGGAATCTCTGTTTTCCAGGTCTGTATGTTCGGCTATCCGTAAGTTTTCCATTTCACTATCATTTAACTGTTGATAAAAGTTCTGAATCATGATTTATGTTTTAAAAAAAAGTGTTCCACAAAACACTTTCATGAAATTGACCTTTTAAAAGACCCTTCTCGAATTTTCCTGCCAGTTTGGCAGTTTGTCTTTATGGCGCCAAGTTCACAGATTCGATAATCTACGAAAATTGCAACAAATATAATCCTCGAGAAACTCTAATCCAATAACCTAACAAAAATGATCAACTCAATTCTTATAATATCGAAGGGTACCCCTCCCTCAAATTAAGGCACTAATATAGTCAACCTTCAACAAACAACCTATCGACGGTTTGCCAACGAATGAAAAAAATCTACCATCACACACAAAAAGAAAAACAAATTTCACATTCCGGCCGACCTTTCCGAAAGAGAGTAGTATCACCTAGAAGCTTAATCTTAGCCATTGTTTCCCTTAATTTTTTACAAGTCAAATATTCTTACTTTCGCCGCATGGTCCGGAAATTGAGTGAAATCTCCCTACTGCATGCTCAGTATTATATTTTCCATACGTTTTTCTAATAGGCAACGAAGAACCCACACCCTTGTCTCTACTATCATTTAATCGTTTATCATTTCCCTCTTCTACTATTTACGCAGCATAACACAGCACAGCTTTCCGGTATCTTAAAAAGCACGCAAAATCAACGCTTTCTCCTTTTCCAATTTTTTCGTGCCTCTTCAAAGGCAACATATCTATCCTACATAATCTCTTCGAGCCACCAATTATGTCAAGAGTATCAAAGTTAATTTTCGACCGGGAGTTTCTAAGACATTGCCGCATTCGAAATAGCAAAGCTGTTCCTGAAAATTTGCAGCCTAAAATTAAATTAGAGTTTCCCCCAAAAATTGCGAAGCTTATGAAAGAGCTACGGGAGAATTACAGCATCACACAGTGACTAGACAATATTTTAGGTTAAACAGGAAAACCAGATTCGGGTAGAGGAATTATGCAAAAACAGATCTGTACTGGTCTTTTTGCTGGCATTAGCATCTCGTGCAGTCAGGGCCTTACAGGCAATGAATCATTTTTAGAGTTTGCAATCGAACCGTGGGTAAAATTTTAGGAGCGACTTATCTATGTAGAGTGGTGCGTATAAGTTTGCAAGTTAAAAGGCTTTCGTGCGGAGGAGGGCTTAATTGCCTGAAAAGTGATTTTGAATGTTGCCAAAAGTATTATCTTAGGGAGTTTTTTTTTTTTTTTGATCGGGGGATTAGTAAGCTGTGCGTATATCAGAAGTGATCAATTGGTTCTTCCGAAAGTAAAAGAAGAGAAACATAGGATATACCTAAATTGGAGGGGGTATTTCTCCTTTTGAAATAGACAGGAAATATGTGTATGTGTGGTATTCATACACTTTTCGAGATAGTTTGAGCAAAGCAAGTTGGTGGGAGGAAATAGGCAGATATAAGGACGAAAGTAAAGTGAAGAGATAAGTAAGCACAGTAAGTATCTTAGTAGAAACTGAAAAATCATGCGATTATCGGTGTTATAGTACATATAGAGGGGATGATTCCTTGGTACTGGTTGGGGAGTGTTCGCAGTTTCAAAGTGCTATTTGAGGTATAATGATATATGTGTGTATGGACGATCAACATGATGTAGGACGGAGTATCGTAGGTAGTATATGTCAATTGGTCTATGATGCGTCCTGATCGGTTTCCTGTAGTGTTAGCAATGTTCTTTTCTTTGTTTTTTCTGTTGTTGACAGTAGTTGTATGGGTTGGGTGTGTGTAAGATTGAAAAGCACACACGGTTCGTGAATTATTTTCTGCATATTCATCCTTACTGTCTTCTTGTTTCAATTGATATTAAGGCCTTTAGTTTGAAGTGCTAGCAATCTTCAAAAGAAGGGTGGTTCTTCGAATTCTGGAAGTGAGAGAATAGATATATCAAAGTAGACCAGTTTGCCAGTGAAAAATGTTCATGGTTTCTCATGATACTTTTAATACCAATGTGATTCATTGTTTTAATTGAATATTTTATGGACCTGATAATATTGTCACCAACAATAAACATCGTGATACTTGCTCGGCCGACAGTTTCGATGCAGGAAAAAAAACAAAACAAAACAAAAATAACTAAGTTGCATTACATGTTATCAAATTGATAAGGGTCTTGGAGAAAAATGGTCTCACTTCTCTAAGCAATCGATTTGAACTCAAAGTTAAAAGTTTTTTTTTGTCAATGGCTATTGATAACATTCAAATATATATATTTATTTATTTATTTATTTAAACGATTTTTCCACCCTCTTTTTGATTGATGGTAAAGTATATTATATCTATTCCTGGTTATATTCATGTCATTTAATAAATGGCTTCTCATTCGTCAAAAATATTGGAAAACTTTCGTATTCAATTAAACCGATACAATTGGTCAGAATATCGTATGACATCTATCAGCAATATATAGTGGATATCTTTAGAGCCGATGACTAAAAAGCAGACTCTTGTTTCTGTATTGTTTATGACCACTATTACTACATACGGCAATAACTGCTCCTACAGGATAATTACTAATGGATAAGCATTTAATATTTTGTATGCCTAACATCTTCAAAAAAATCGAGAGCTACTTTGTTCGTAGGAAGAATGCTAGACACGTTTTCATAGCTAGCATGATATTTCACCAATTTTCTATTTTTATTTTGCCTCTTCCTTTCTATCTGCCAGCTACAACGGAATTAATGGTCCTTGCTAAACCTCTCCTCTTCTTATGCAAGGAATAAAATCACAGTACCATAGAACTGAAATCGAATACCATGCCAATACCTCAGATATATATGTCGAAATATTTTCGTAGATATAAAGTCAGTTTCAAATGTAATAACGAAAAACATATCAACGCCGTTCTACTATCCGTCTCTTTTGTTATTGAAATGTATCACAGTGCCCGGTTTGATAAGTTGATTTTTTAAGGTTTCCTCAGAAGCTGTGCCCGAATCAGCATCCGCCAACATGAGCTTCACAGGAGAGCTGTTTTCTACCAGTCCTCTACCGATTGACATATCAGTAGATGAGGAATTAAATCTCTGTTGTATCTGCAACGAAACTTTTCTCTTTTTCCGTTGCTTCTCTAACGTAGTATCATCTTCAGCCAAATCGTAATCGCGTTCGTTTTCCGAAAAAATCCCCTCTCGCGGTACCTCGCCTTCTATAAAATCATTACCAGTGTGAAACTCTTCACCGTCATTTGCTAGTTCTGGAAACAACGATGCTCTTGGCTCCAGAACATTATCCTTGCTTTCTGGTCCTGCATCTGCCACGAGCTGAACATTCGCACTCTGCTGAAACATTTCCTTCAACCATGAAGTTGAGTCCATGATATTTTCGCATGTTTGCCCATACTTGGTAACAGAAGGAATTATCTCCTTTGTTATCTTTGTAAAACAATACGAGAGATCTGAATCGATCTTTTGTAAATGTAACGTAATTTCTTGATCCAATTGATCACTGTTCATCATAGAAACATAAACTGTAAGTAGTTATTTATATGATAGTAAACCTTGTCTGGTATTACTATTTTTTGCTTATCGATCTATCGAATTTTCGGTTACAACTTGTAAGATGTCTACCAATTATATTATATTCTTTGATGTTTGCTGTCATATGAAAAATTAAAATAAGGTTAAGAAATGATCTCGAGGTTTGTAGCAAAAAGTATCACTTTAATAAAACATTTGAATATTGATGAAGGTGTATTTGCCATGGAATATTGTAGCATTTATTCTTTGTAAAAATTTTATAGTACTTTCGATGTCTTGTACCAGCTAAATCCCTTTTACAGTATATTTGAGTATTTAATGAGGGCTTATACGTTTAAAGGAAACCGATTAGTAAGAAGATTTTGGTACTCGAAATAAAAAATAAATAGAAAGGAATACATCAGCCTAATAAAAAGTAGTGGCTTGTACCAAAGATCATACTAAAGAAATACGATTGCGAAGAGCAAGGTATGTTAAAGGCTAGTGTGTGATATAAATATCTTTAAAAGTCGAAACTTTTAGGCAGAGAAAGTTAACTTTGCTCTCAACAATAACATTTTAAAGATAGAAGAAAATAATATAATATAAATGAATTTTCCAATTCCTGGTAATTGGTTTTTTGTGTGGCCATGGATATCGTTTATACCATGGTGGGGTATGCTTATAGCTATGTTGATAGTCTGGGCTTCTGAAGGGCACCCAATCTACTGGTTTATGAGTGATGATCAGTTTCCCGTATATATATCTGATATTGGTGCCACGAATTTAAAACCATTATTTATATCATGCGCAGCATGGCAGGGTACTGGTTATGTCATAATGGTTGGCTTAGAATATTTCCAACGAACATATCAATGGCAGTTTATAATGTTGAGCAGATTCAAATCTAAGAACGACAATGGGGACAATTCGAGTGAAAAGAGTGAAAACTCATCTATTGTGACTCAATGCAAATTCATAATGCCACCATTTTTTACAAACCATGAAAGAAATCTTGTGTGGGTCTCATTTTGCCTTGCCATTATAGGAGAAGCAGGGTTGATATTGTGTTCGATTTTTTCCACAAGTACCTATCCGACTGTACATATATCAATGGTGACGGTATTCGTCGTATTCGTCGGATTAAGTATACTTTGTCATATTGCACAATATGTACTAATGGGCAGACATTACGCTATGATTCATCCTTTAACAGATGAAGCTAGTAGATGTACAGAAACACGTTGGAACAAATGGAATGGTCATATATGGAATAAATACACTATTAGTGGCCTTCTCAAGTTAGTCTGGCTCGGTTGCGCATTTATTTGGGCAATATGTTTTGCAGCGGTGGAAAACTCTTCGATCAGTTCTTGTTTCGAATGGTTGTTGGCATTTTGGTTTGGACTTTATTTTATCATTGTTTCCGTAGATTGGTACCTTGGTGGTCGCTACAAGCAATCCAAATACTTCTCTCAGATACAGGTCAGTCAGAAAATGAACTTCCCTAAGTACAACGAACTAATGCTTTTTTAACTATCGTTAAGAATTTTATTATGATAGATTATGGACTTGATGTGCATGTTACTTCCAACTTATTCATTTAAGATAATTAGGAAGTTGAATACAGAAAGACAACAAAAATATTTTAGAATAAGCAGAATAAAAGTTATACATAATTTCTTTAAGTAGTAATAGTACATTCATTCAATTTTAACAACGATAACTTTGCGCCTAATTGTCCAAATTATCCAAATGGTAGAGAAAAGGTTTACGGTTTTTCTTTTTAAAATTTCAACAGTCATAGTTTTTTTTTTTTTTTTTTTTTTTCACTTATTTTATTATTGTTATTATTGGAGTTCCCTACTTCTTACATTTCAAAGTTATTGTGTGTCTTATTCATTCCATTATTAAATAGGATGGGTTCAACAAGATGTAAAGAAGTTTCTCGATTGTTTGATACTTTAACTTTATAAGAATATCGGAGAGGTCCGAAATGTTATTTCTTGGCTAAAAAATTTCCCTAAATAGGGATTTTCTCTTCTCGCTTTTTCTTTGTTCTTTTAAAACGTACTCGTCGTCATCTTCTGCAGCTTCATTTTGATTTCCAGAATCTTTTATACTAGAATCATGACTTGCAATATTAGATGATTGTACCACATTCTCACCGTCCTTCTTAGGTTTAGATGAAGAGAAATTTGATTTCGACGTTTGCGAAGTAGATGCGTCTGTAGAGCTCTTCAATCCAAGAAAGCGCTTCAAAGATTTTCTTCTCTCTATTTTGGAAGTAGGAGCTTCAGGGGGCGTAGCGTTTGTTCCTAATGGTTCAGAAGGAGCACTAACGATGGTCTCTTTTCTTGATAAAGATTTAGAATCCTCTATTTCAGGTTGAACTTTGGCTGCTTCAACCTCTTTGTACTGTGATAAAAATTGTTCAGAAGAAGTACCTACGAACGCTTTCACTTTTTCCTCGTCCAAAGCATCGTCACCTTTCAGTTCAGCAACATGTCTCATTGACTCAACTAGTGCTAGTTTCTCTTTTTTCAATTGAAGTTCAGTGTTTGTGAGTTCTACTTGGCGTTCATTAATCATAGCATCAACATTTAATTGCTTAATGCGAGCCTCTTCACTAGAAATTTTGGCTTCTTCCTTAGCCTTCTCGGCAATAGCAACATAATTGACCTCTAATTCATCCTTCAAATTCGTGGTTTCATCTGAAAGTTGCCTTAAGGTCTCGTTTTCTTCAAAAATTTTTGCAGCATTTTCATCAATTTGTTGCTGTAATTCAACCACATGAGCTTTATGATTCTCAATTGATAAAGTAAAATCTTCAATCTCTTTTTTAATTTTTTCACGTTCTTCATTTAATTGTATGTGGTGACTTTTTGCTGCTTCCAATTCAGTCCTGAGAGGCTCCAAAATTACTTCTTGTTCTTCCTTTGCCTGAGCCAAATCCATAGCATTAGACGCTTCTAGGGCTTCGTGATCGGAAATTAATTTCTCGTGACGAAGGTTTAGCTTTTCTTCTAGTGATTGTTTCAAATTTTCCATCTCTTGATGTTTTGCTTTCAATTTAGTCTCCCACGTAGCGACTTCTTCATCTTTAGAGGCACAAAGCTTCTGAAATTTGCTTTCTAAAGATGCTTCTAAGGTGCTTAGTTCAGATTTATGTCTTTCTTCTTGAGCTAGTGGTAAGGTAGCATCATTCTTCTGTCTTGAAATTTGAAGTTGGACCCATTTATCGTAGTTCTCATTATATAAAATCGTTCTTTTTTCAATATCAATATCCATAGCACGTTGCGCTGTAGTTCTCTCATGAACTTCATCCAAGATTGGGGCAATCATCTCCTTTGCAATGTTATCAATATCATCCTCCGATATCCATAAACCACCTCCAACGTTGACTTTATTTTGTAGTTGAGAAGCTGCACTTCTTGATATTGTTAAATTCTCTTTAGCTTTAGCATATGCTGCTTTATTGAATTCCACGTTACGGTACAAGAAGGAATTGGCACATTCACGATCAATATTTGATAGTTTCTCTTGTGCACGTTCCTTAGCTTTAGCAAGAACTTGATCAGAAGACAAATATTTGATCATCTGTCTCTTATCCTCTTCCCTTTTCCTCCAGTTTTTATCCGTGATATCAACAGGATTGTAGTCCTTAATGGCGTCTGCAGCACTCTGTGCCATTTCATACGATAGAGCTTCTTTCTCTGCAGCTTGAACGTATTCTTCTTTTGTATGCAGTTTTTCTATCATTTCTGAAGTTATAGAAAAGCTTGCTCCAGCAGCCTTACCCACGTTACGGTCACTGACACCCTTCACGTAATTAAACGTCTCAGGGTTGATACGTTGATCTATATGAGTTGCTGCATTTTTCTCAGCACCTGCTAAAACCTTACTGATATTTACCTTTGGAGTCCTAGAATTCACAGGCAAAACACCTACGTTGCTGGAGGCAACGCTAGTCTGACCAACGCTAGAAGCTCTAGAACGTGAAGACACGGGTGCTGCCGTTGCTGCTGCTGCTGCTGCATTCTCTTTAACACCACGATTGTACGAACCTTGTACTTTTACCTTTGAAGCCGTCTTATTTCCATTGACAAGCTCTGAAACTGCCGAGGCTGCCTTCGAAGCATTAGGATTCAAAAGCCTCTTATAAGCTTCAATAGCTGTTTGGTTGTTGTTGGCATGATTAGCTGCAGTATCTGAAGCAACCTTGGAATCTACAACACCTGAGCTCAACCCCTTAGCTGGCGACTCAAACACTCCATATTTCAACTTAGCTCTGTATAGTGCCTCTTTCGACAATGGTCTCCCAGAAGTCTGGTAAACGGAATCCCTCAAGGTTCCGCTCCCAATCTCCGTCTTTTCAGAAGCTGCTGAAATTAATGACATTATTATTCTTCAATAATAAACTTTCTCTATTCCACTAAATACCACCAGTCCTTCACTTTTCCTCCCTAATACAAACTGGACCCTTACTTACTTTAAACTTGACTGCAAAACAAAAACTGAAAAAAATCCAAAAATTGCTATCAGTTATTCTAAATATTAACTGAATATAAATTATTCTTTGAATTTATCTTCGATAATCTTTACACAATTGTTTCGCTGTTAAATATTAAATGAGTGTTTACCAACTTGATTAATTAAAAGATGGGGTTGCTAATAAACAAATGGTAGAGGTTTTTTTTTTGCTAAATGTGGTGAAAAAGCTCCCCTAAGACAGTAAATGGGATGTACGGATGCTTTGCTACCTGAAAATTGCTTTTTGATAATGGAGTGTAATATTGTCACGTGATTGTTGCTCCTAAATAGGCAAAAGATAAACAACTGGAAAATATCAATGCCCAATGAGAATAGAATGCCTTTGTCAATGCAAGTAAGAAAAGACTGATTGATGAGAAAGAGACATAGGTACAAGGAATTGAAAGTGAGTTCCGTGACCAAAATATATTTTGCAAAAGTATAAGTGATCAATTCTTCAATTGGAGAATTTTCTTTTCCAATCAAGAATATAACATTGGGTTTAATAAAATTGATTGATATAAAAGTGTAGAAATAGAAAGTGAAGCGGTGCAGGTAGCTGTAATGTCGCCAGTTTACAATTATCAGGAAAATTTTTGGGATGAACATGACCAAGGTGCGGCTGTTTTGATTCAACATGTTGGAAAAGGTATCAGTTCGTGTGAGCTACTTCTTGATTTATTTCAGAAACGAAGTGAACTTGAGATGGACTATGCTAGAAGAATGGGTGCTATGAGTGAGAGAATGAGATCTAATCTGCAAAGCAATCCGGATTATAACAATATGGCACATTGTTTAAAGTATTTACAAGATAGTCAACAACGTGTGGCAGATGTGCATTCGCTAGCAGGTGAAAAGTTGAAAAGAGAGAACTTTAATGAGATGAAGGATTTCTTGAAGCAATTCAGAGCTAAATGGTCTACGATTAAAAATAATGTTGAGAAGCTTAGGAAGATGAAGGATGAAAAGAAAAAGTGCTTACAACAGTTGGACAAGGAATTGCAGCATGGCTTGGTTAAACAAAGGGATTGTAAGATGAATATAGATACGGTTATTGGACAATACCAACGGAAGGAAAGTGCACGAGAACTGGAAAAATGGACGTCTGTAGTCGAGGAAACTCAAAGAAGAAAATCTGTTTTGAGTCATGAATACAAAGCAGCTAAACATCATTGGTTTGAAGAATGGAGAAGAATAAGTGGGGAACTTCAGAGTTTGGAAACACAACGGGTGCAGTTATCTAGACAGCTACTGCAGCAGTATGCTGAGTATAGCATCCAACCTTCAGAGTTTGAACTGTCTATGATGGAACAATTTAAGCAAAGACTTTCTAGTTTCACTCCGGAGTTAGAAATATCACATTTTGCGTATCATTGTGGTACTGGTAGGATCAAGCGTAAAAATGGTGATTCTTTGTCAGAAAGATCTCCAATGAATCCCACTCAAAACGATCGTTATGTGCAAAGTGTTAAGCGATTTTCTACACAACTGAAGACTTCAAAGGTCTCTTCTCCTAACTTAACAAAAAACAATCAATTCCTTCCTCAGGATTTGTCTGCCAAAAAACTTGAACCGATTTCGATTGATCCTTCTAGTTTGGTTGAAAATAAATTGACATTGCAGCTACAAGAAACACAACTAGAAGATATTAGAGTTTGCGAAGATAGCAAAGTAGAAGATAAAGGTCTTCGCCGGGAAGCACAACTACATGATACTATGAGCTGCCACGAAAACGCTGGATCTTCTGAATCTTCGGAAGAAACTTCATCTAATCCTACTGATTTTACACACGTAAGGAACAAACCAAGCTATGATTCAATGTCAACCTCATTATCTTCTATGGTTTCCAGCATAGATGATTCACAAAGAATCGCAAAATCATGGAATTCACAAAATAGAAGAAAGTGTAGGTCAAGTTTAATTTCACCACAATCTTCAGAGAAACTTGAAAGAACAGAGAGTGGCAATGGTGTCAAAACCGGTACCGCACGGCGTCGTAAGTCCATGGCATTAGATATAGATAGCGCTATCAAAATCATGGAAAATGACAGAGCGCATGAATGCAACACTAGAATGGCATCTGACGCATCAAGCAATTTAACTGTGAATCGTACCACGCTTCCGATATCAACTGCGAAGAATGTAATTCGTTGTATTCGCATAAATGACGGAAACGGTAATGAACTTAGTCTGCCTATTGAAGATTCTCAGAATAATCGCGTTATTCATTATGCAAAGGCATTGTATTCTTACGTCCAACCCAACGAAAACAACATTTTAAATTTTGAGGTTGACGATATTTTGCTTCTTGTGGAATACATAAATGAAGATTGGTGTATTGGTGAAGTATATCAGAGTCCTGGAGAGCACGGTCTGGTACCAATGAATTATGTAAAAATCATATCATGAACAGTCAATAAGTTGTATCCAGCAAAATCAAAATGTATGTATTGTACAACGCATGTCAATCTTCAAAGAAACAACAAAAAAATTAAACCTCCAATCAATAACAGGGTTTCTTGAATGAGTTTTCTATCGTAATCATAGAACCGGATGTCTGTGGAATTAAGTAAAGGTAAAGAAAATATGTAGTCTTCCATTGTTCACAATCGTATTTTAAAACGTCCTTTTATTAACGTTGCAAAACCGAAGGCATTCATATAAATTGTCCTCTAATTCTCCTTGCCAACTGCATATCTTTCCTCATTATAGTTATTCTTTTCGCATGAAGAGCCAACAAATTGGTATGTTCCAGTAATCCTACCAAATAAGCTTCACTCGCCTCCTGCAAAGCCATTATTGCCATAGATTGCCATCGTAGTGGCTCTTCTTCGCTCGTGAATTGATCAGTAACTTCTTTCACCAATCGCGCAAATGGCATCCGTGATATTAGAAGGTCAGTAGACCGTTGGTATTTTCTGATTTCTGCTAAAGCAAGATCGCTAGGTTTGTATCTCATTCCACTAGACTTAGAGATTCGTGAGCGGGCTGAAACATGAGGAACGGATTCCGTTCTGTTTGAATGTGGTTTTGAATGTATGTATCTTGCCCTGTCTTCAGTTCTTTTCAACAAAAGACGCCGCTGTCTGTTTCTTTGCAATAATTGCATTGCTCTTTCGTTTATCGATTCACGATCCAAGAGTCGACGACTTATATTACTCAACGTTCGCCCTCCATTATCACTTCTAATTGACTGCTCCATGGTTGCTGATATTCCTACTTAATTTGATGATGTCTAAGGTCACAGTTGCACTCCTATTTCTTACTCAGTTTATTTACTTCTTTTGTTTATGTTGTTTACTTGCTTTGTATTTTGGTGATGATGAATGAATAGAAAGAATAACGTTGAAAAAGTAAAATCGTTGACGTTTTGTTCATCAATGAAAACAACAGAGAAAGTCAGCTACCATTCCAGTACACTACAAATAGTTTGACATAAGAATATCTAATGCCGACGCTAAGACCTGATAGCTATTTCGTATGTCGTATAATTAAGTCATTGAATACTAATTCCCAATAACTTTTTACTAACTTTTCAGTATTTCTTTAGATCGTCTACCCAGGCTCTGAGAGGACTCTCGTGCAATTTGGTATAGGAGAGGATACTTTGCAACCTCCTTCCATTGCTATCCCTACTAAAGTCTATAAGGATAGTAATGGATCGTATACCTCTGTTGTGAGTAACAATGTTGTGTATCCAATTAGCAAGGGCTCCATTCAGGATTTGGAAGCATTTCAATATTTCATCATGTTAATTTACAGATCTGTTTTGAAGGAGAAAAGCGAACAAAACCCTGTGGCGTGGGATACAACGCTTTCAAATATTCCCTTCTTATTGATCTCTCATCATTCTTGGACGCAAGCACAACAAGAACATTTGACTAGATTCGTTTTTGAGGATATGAAAATCAGCCATTTCTTAATATTACCATCAGCTCTCTCCAACTCATTCGCATATGGTTCAATTCAAAATTGTTTCATAATTGATGTTGGTAAAGAACATACCGATTTGATTCCCGTGATGGATTTTTCACCGTTGCACTGCTTCACTAGACAGATAAACATAGGCGGAGAATCCATCAACAAGAATTTATCCGGATTGTTGCCAAATTTGACTGCAGATCAGGTTGAGGATTTAAAAAGATCAGAAATTTACGAGGTGCTCTCGAATATTGAAATGGAAAAATATTCGTTCATTAACGATAAGGCACATGATGATGAAGGCACCTTGGATGTTGCTGCCATTGTTACCAGTGGACGTGATACTAGAGAAATTTTAGAAGAAAGGGAACGTAACAAAGACAAAGAAAAGTTGGATAATACAAAACTGGAAACTAACACTTTCTTTGATAGAAATGAAAACGCCATCACTGTCGGTAAACAAAGATTCAAAGGGTGTGATACATTAATTCAGCAGATATCCCAAGCTACAGGTCAACTGTTATCCCAAATTGATGACATTCCTAAATTAAGATCAATGTGGGAAAATGTTATTATCGTTGGTGGAACATCTCATATTAAAGGATTCAAAGACGTCCTCATCAGCCAATTATTAAGCGATCATCTAGTTATTGAACCGGAACATGAAAAGCTAAAAAGAGAAGAAGAGGCCAAGAATCTCCTGGCTAGTAAACAAAAGAAGCTCAATAAATATGGTGCGGATTCTGTTGTGACTCAAATGGAATATTCGCAAGTCCCTACTATTATTCTTTCTCCAAAAGCACCTGAATATTTCCCTGAATGGAAGAAGTCTGGTTTTCTGGATATCACCTTTTTGGGAGCACAAATACTATCGAAACAAGTTTTCGGGCATTTTAACAACTCTTTTTATGTTACAAGGGATAACTATGATGAACATGGTCCAGAAGCTCTCTGGCAGGTGTCTTTCTAGGACGGAATCAAATAATTTGTCAGTTTACAATCTAAAGCTTCAGCTACGAGGGAACAAAGTCTAACTGAAAGGAGGCTTCTCGAAAAAAATCGAATCACGACGATTTATTTTTACTGCAATTGTTAATTTCTGGAGAATGATCATCGTCTAGAATTCATCCAATACGTATTCATAACAGATGTTGTATATACGTTAATAAATACTGTACGTTGTCTTAAAGTTCATTTGCCATTTCTTAAAAAATTTTCACTTCTCGCCAAGAGTCTTGAACCATTTGGAACTGACCGAATAGTGTTTTTATTTTTTCCTTGTCTATGTCTTTGTGTGTTGAAACTTGATCTTCTTGGCATTAAAAATTCTCCTGATTTTCTATGTATAGTTTTGAGATCATTGTCTGCTTCTCGTTCTGCAATAAGTGCAGCTTTGTTTGCGAAAGGATTGGGAGCTATATCACTATGTTCCCTTTGATTTAGTTTGTCATTTCCTTTCCTTATAGCCAGAACAAGAGACTTTAACCAAATCACAGTATCGGAAGTTTCGCATTTTAATACAAACGTATCAAAAAGTGTTTGGATGACAATCATTACTTTACTATCATTGTCTTTTTGTCCTACTAAAACTTGCCGCAATTGTATACCCCTTTGAGCTAAATTGATATCGAATTCTAAATCATAAAACAACTCTGAATCAGGATGGAGTTTGTTTCTTCTCGCAAAAACAAGAAGTCTGCCAAAAGAGGTCACAACACACATTCTTCTTAGTAATTCATTAGAAGGGATTAGTTCCGTGTTGTTTTCACTTGGCTTGCTGAAAAAATTTTTGATTTTTGAAATGCTCTCTCCAGGATGCTCTTCTGCTGGTTGTCTAAAGCTACTCTCTAAATTATTCTCATCGATAGGGAACTTCTTATAATAGTCTGTTTCGTTCATGGTGTCTAAGTCTTGTCTGAAGCCGGTGTACGATCCACCGCCTCGAGCGACTTGAGTTAATAATGTATTCTTATTCGGGTTTCTTCCATCCGCATCTAAAAGAGTCAATTTTAATTTTAAAAGCCTGGATTCAAATTGATTCGACTTGGTCCTGGCGAATTTTATTTCACCCATTTTCAAAACATGTTCGTGAATGTTAGTTAAGTGATAAGACCAAAAAATATCCATTTTGCTCATAGGAGCAGCATCTATTGAACTCTCAGGATTCTTAAGAACAGGGGAAGATGGTTTGGGGCTGTTCGGTGAGTTAATAGCTTTAGTTGACGATTCGTTTGGTTTTCTGTGGGATCTTCCTGAACCTGCAGAAGAAGAAGAAGAAGATTGTCTCGTCGAAGGAAAATTAGATTTTTTGGAATAAAGAGCTGTTGCTGCTGCTGCTGCTGGATTTAGACTCGTTTCTGAAGAAGTTGTTGGAAGTTGTGAGACTTGTCCGGATAAAAATGCTGCCCTTTTTTGGTGTCTTTGTTGTATTTCCCTTTTGGCATTTTCTAAAATTTTTTGAGTTCTAAGATCCATCTCACGACCTCTAGTTGAAGATGGCGACACTTTTTCAGAAACACTCTTATTGTCTTCACCTGTACTACCAAGATTGGTGGATTTGGTACTAGAAACATTCGATACTGAATTATTTGGTGAGCTTCCGATTATTTTAGGAGATGAAGGTAACGCTTTGCTAGGAGGTTGTTGGAGAGCTTTCGCAGTTACTTTGTAAGGTCCAAGCTCAGGAGGTTTATTTTCCCAAACAGAACCATCATTGAAGCTGATGTTTCCATAAAACGCATGTCCTTTAATTTGAGGTATCGTTATCCTTTTCGCTGGGTTTTTTACTAAGATATTCTTTACCAAATCTCTTATGATCAATGGAAACCCTGCTGTAAAGGCGAATTGCACTTTCATAACTTTTTGAAATGTCAAGTATTCATTATTGGCCTTGAAAGGTGGCTTTCCAGCAATCATTTGAAATACTATACAACCGAACGCCCATATGTCACATTTGTAATCCACATAACTATCATTTAAAAGTTCAGGAGAAACATATTCTGCAGTTCCTACAAAGGAACTTGATCTAGTTAATAAATCAAATTGGTCTTGCCCTTCGCTTTTACTTTCAAGCAATTTTGCCGTTCCAAAATCAGTTAGCTTTACCTTCATATCCTTGTCTAAAAGAATGTTTTCAGGCTTTAGGTCTCTATGTATAACACCCTTTTCATGCATAAAAGATAGAGCATCCACAATCTGGGCAGAATAATACCTGGTGCACTCTTCATTGACTGAGCCAAATTTTCTCATCAATGAAAGCAGATCTCCGTTTGGTGCATATTCTAAAAGAAAGTAAAGAGAAGACTCATCTTGAAATGTGAAGTACAAGGATATGATTCCCTTTGTATTGCTCAACCGTTGTAATGTATTTTTTTCAATGTTTACATATTTCACTTTTTTTTGTTTAATCAAATACTCTTTGCTTAAAACTTTTACAGCATACTTTTTGCCGCTATCAATCGACGTAGCCAATAATACAGTTGAGTAAGAACCGTCTCCAAGAGTTTCTCCAAACTTGAAATCATTTATCCCCTTTCTTATCAGTTGTTTAGTGTTTTTCCCCGTAATCGGGTCTGTAACTTCCTTTACAATTTTCGCGGCACCACGATCCGCCCATTCTCGCTGTTTTCTCTTTAATTCATCACTTAGAGGTAATTCGTTAGGAGTCAGCATACCTTCTTCCTCGCTATCTTCCAAGCTTTCGGCAGAAACTAGCGAATCATGCTTCGGAAGGAAATTACGATCCAAAACTAAAAACTTATCTGTCTGCGTAAGAGCTCTGGGATGCATTGAACCATTTGTCCTATTCTGCATTTTACTCATCTCCGTTAAATCATCCGCTGTTCTAACCGTAGGAACCTGAGGTGCTGGACCTAAATTTAGTGGCGGAGGTGTGGGTCTGTGCATGACATCTTTTTTCAACTCATAATGTACACTCAAATTGTACGATTCATTAGCTCGTAACATACTTGGATCGTTCGTCATCGGAAATAGTCTTCCGTGTAAGAAGTGTTTTTATAATTTTTATGGTCTCAATCTCTCAATAATATTTGGTTACGTACCCGTTTCTATTGCTTTACCACCAAATTATCAAGGTTTTTAATCGAAAAATCTCTGCATGTGTCTAATAAAGCAAATTGTGAAGTAGAATTAGCCTTGCAATGGTAATGTATCTTCCGAGTGCAAAAAACCTAGTTATCTGATTCTTAAATTTAATCGTTCTTCCTGTCGTAAATCATACTAAAGGAGAACAGCGCAAAAGACGATTTCGGGAAATCTTTCATTATAATGTTGGTCACGTGCTGTATGTATGTGTCTTTTTTTTTTTTTTTTTTTGTTTTAGTAGCTTCTTCTACCTTAGAAAACCAATGGAACAATAGCATATCATACAAGATTTCCCTTCAATGAAGATAGCATTTCAGATAGAGCAGAATGTTTGGGTCTTTAGAAACAACCCCTTTTAAATATGAAATATCATGTAGGTTGTTCTCTGTTCTGTTTTTGTTGTAGATCGGAAAACATCACTTGATCATTGTCAGCAGCTGTCTGAGTCAATGACAGTGAATACACAAAAATTGAAACAGAGTAAATAGAAGATTGATCAGTAGTTGAAGCTATATATCCGCTCTCCATTGTATATCTTTCAAGTATAACTAGACATACTTCGGTTTTTTACACCCTCCCAGAGAGAAAAACTATGCGCATACCAAATTCCAATTCTCATCCTGAGGTCTTTATGCTTCCAGAACTGGAAGCATACATACATGGAGCCAAGTTTAAAAGCAAACTTAACAACTGGAACAAAACACAAGGTTTTAAAGAGCTTAAAGTGGAGCGTTTGCAAGAATGGTGCTTAGACACAATTGTTCTCGAAGCATTGCTTAAAATAAATAACTACGCGTTTAGCCCAGTGGGCACACCTGTTTCTCCCTTAACTCCGGAACCAAACATGCAGTATCACATTCTTGATAAATGTGATTCCACGTGGATGGTCCCACCCTGTAGAGGCAACTTACTGGATGATTACAAGACATCTACTCGTTGCAACCCAGATTTCTCGTCTCATTCTCGCACACATGCCACAAGACATGGATTTAAGAAAATATGGAAAAAGATGACACGCCAGCACTCATACGCTACATCTAACTATGAATTATCCAACCTTTTCACACCTCCCAATATTGTTCCAGATTTAGACTTGCATTCTAAACATCGAAACAAATATTCGTCCATTTATGGATCAACAAACGTCTTAAAACTACTACTTGGTAAGCATCATTCTACATAGAACACATATAAAAACCACTGGTAATAGCATTTAAATTGATTTCAGTATTAACATAGATAAGAATAATATGACTTTGTCCTTTTTCTGTATTGTCTCATCTCGGTTTCTACGGACGTAAACATCTTTAATATATTTTAAAAGTTTTTCAAGGTTTTTTTTTTAAGCTGCGGGCATTAAGAAACTGGAAAAAAAGCTGAACTTAACAACGTTTTTCATTTAATTGGCACAATGATCAAGGGAGACAAGAAGAATATATTTTAAGGGTTGAGTACTACATTTGTATAGTTAGCCTTTTTTTTCATAATAGTAATTGTAGAGGATATTTGAAGTTGGTGATGAGTGCGACGACAACAATCAGACGGAGAAAATCCGTTTCATTAAAGGCAACGACAGAAATAAGCTTAGGGAAAGAAAGCCAATGCGATTTTCGATTGTACGGTTTTCATGAAATACCGGTATGGCAACAAGATAATGATAAGATATGGAAAGGCTATCTGCGTGAGACCAGGAGTGTGAAGAAATGTTTGCAATCACTGTTCATATTCCACAATGAATCGGTCAATATATATACGCATTTAATTCCGAGTGTTACGTATCTTGTTTTATTAGTGGGGTTAGCGGATTTATTTTTGGTTCCTAGGTTTCCTAGTGCTTCAGTTATGGACTATGCAATGATTTATTTTTTCCTGCTTGGTGCTGTGCTGTGTCTAGGCTGTAGCAGTTTCTTCCATTGCTTGAAGCAACATTCAGAGGCACATTGTCATATGTGGTCTAAACTAGATTATATGGGTATCATCATAATGATAACATGCTCGATGGTTTCACTTCTGTATTATGGGTTTCACGATCATTTCTCTTATTTTGTTTCTTTTGCTGTTTTTACCTTTGTGTTGGGTTCGATCTGCACAGTCTTTGCGTTGCATGATAAGTTCAATGCAAAGACGTTCAGGCCCTTTAGAGCAATGTTCTACGTTTCTTTTGGGTTGAGTGGAATTGTTCCAATTCATGCGGGTTTTTGGAAGTTTGGTATTTCAGAATCCATGCGTAGAATCCAACTGAAGTTCGTCATGTTGGAAGCGTTGTTTTATATCGGAGGAGCTATTATTTATGGCTTCAGATTTCCTGAAGTGATAGCACCGGGAAAGTTTGACTTTGTAGGTCACTCGCATCAGATTTTTCATGTGATGGTTGTACTTGGTTCAATCTGCCATTTCAGGGCTATTATTGGTTCTTACGTCTTTCTTCACACAGGAATGCATCATTCATCGTTCCTTATACTAAAATAAGGAACGAACTACCAAAATTATATGCTGGATATTTTCATTGTCAAGACAAATTCAGCACTGCTTTTAAAACTAATACGCAATAGACTATACATACATTATACATAAATGCAACTAAACATTATGTTCTATCTGTCTGACTAGTTGAATGAACGGTCAGTTTTAGTTTTCTTTTTTTTTTTTCTTTTCAATTGTCATCTTGAAAATATCGCCTTAGCTATTAAACATTGGCAGAAACTGGTAGTTTATGCACTTTCTATAACTGATATATCAACTTCTTGTACAAGTTCTCTATCGGTTAGTCACAATATAGAAATGTCTGCTGCACTTTCTGCATACAGAAATGGTTTAAGAGCCACACGTATCGCCTTTGGTAAGGATTTGCGTATGCTATTAGCCGCAAGGCAGCAAATGAGAGAAGGAATGATCAACCCACCAAACCAAGAACTAAGTACTGAGGAACAGATTCAACACTTGAATGACGTAGCAAGGTTTTTGAGAGAAAACATTGTCCAGGGTAAGAAGATCGATGAAGACAGATATCATTTGAATATTCACAAGGACACTGAGCTGGGAGATAATGAGACGATAAAAACTACGAAAACGACATTGGCAGCCCAAGGTGGTGGTTGTTGTGGTGGTGGTTCTGGTCTATACAATTGACTGCAAATGGAAAGGATTAGAAACGTATATTTGTTCAGATCAACAATTTTGATTCCACAGGACTTGACTTGTACATACATACTTATCTAAATTCTATGAGTGTTTTTATTTAATTTTAGTAGATATCAAATGATGATTTAATGCTGTTGTAGGTGATGCATGATCCTTTTCTTTGGGCACTCTGTTCTTTGCAATTAAATACTAAAGATGTCGATTCATAATTTCGATAAATATAGCAGTTTTCAAACGAAACTAGACAGAAAGCTTTATTCGAACAAACCCATCAGCTGAATAAAAACAGCGAATGAGTCTAAAAGACATGTACAATTCTGAGGAAGAGAAAAGAAAAATCCGCATCTCTAAAGCACTAAGTTATTTGTTAAGACATGGCGCTGTAAAGGAAAATTTACCGATCGATTCAAACGGTTACATACCAATAGAAAAGTTGTTGACACATCAACGTTTGAAGAGTCACAAAGTTACACTCGACGACATTTATAGCATAGTGGATACGAGTGATAAACGGAGGTTTTCAATAAAAGAAGTTCCTGATACTCATGAGAAAATGATATGCGCCACGCAAGGTCATTCGATGACTAATGTAATGCCATCTCAGGAGGTTTTAGAGCCAATCAAAACTTTAGACCAGCTACCTTTAAAGTTGATACATGGTACAAACCTCAAAAATGGCATTTTGATTCTACAATCTGGATTCATTAAAAAGATGGGCAGAAACCATGTTCATCTATCGCCCGGAATTACCGGTAAAGATGCTGATGTTATCAGCGGTATGCGCTATTCATCCAATGTCTTCATATACATATCTAGATCAGATGCTACTTTGAACAAACTCAACTTGTTCAAATCCTTGAATAATGTCTATTTGTCCGAAACTGATATTCCATTGAACCTAGTGGAACGAATTGAGATAAGAAGTCACAATGCAGAGAAAAATGGACAGTGGTTCAAAGAAATGCAAGACTTAGCCAAAATCTGTAATATTCCCATTCTATACATATAACACCACACATCAGCATATCTACGCAAATCCGATTCGTGCCATTATGTATGGTGTGTATTAATAATTCGTTGTGATGCTGTTTTCATCACAGAAAATTCATTGCTCTAGTAGACATCAAGAATAATGTGACTAATATGATTCTAGATTCTTGTTTGATTTACTGAGCCTTCTTCAGTTAATGCTTTCTAAAAGTGTATTTACTTACTATCGTTATTTCCTATATCAACTTATTTATTAATCCCTTTATACGTTTTGAAAAATTTTGACAAATGACTTCCTCGAACTATATCGAAGAGTAATGTCAAAATGTCAAAGAAAACTCATTTCGAAACAACAGGTCAGTAAGCTGTTGCTGAATTGCTAAGAGACATGTTAGCTATTAAGATTGGAACAAGATCTTACAGTTCTGTTTCTCCAGATTTCTTGGCCGCTGTTTTGCAGCGTGTTAAAGAAGTTCCTCTAAAAACTCAAGAAATAAGACATCGTTCCGGGCAGAACAGGAGAGCGAAGTCTGAAAGGACAGGAAGCCCTCAGAAAAGGGCAAGAAATGCACGTGGGAACAATAATACTGATGGGAAGAATTTTAGAGAAAGGAAGCCAAAAGGGACAACCTCAGAAATTCAAAATAGTTCTAACAAAGCATCTGGAGGAGTGAAGAGACATGTTGCATCAAATATGTCGAACAGTGAAGAATACAGCAATATTGTAGAAAATGTGGAGACATTGGCTACCAATGGCTCTCGTAAAATTGCGTCGAAGAAGAAAGATAGGACAGTTCCTGGTTTGAAAATGAACAAGACCATAACAACTGCAGATTTCGTAAAGCCAGTTTCCTCTCAATACGTTCCATCAGAAGTTTCTCTTCTTTCTTTGTTGAAATATAAACCATCTTTGTTACCTACTTCTAGCTCTAGGTTGATCAATTATGGTCTTTCTACGCTAGCTAAGGCCAATTTCCCCGTAAACCGTCAGTGGAATGAAGGTATCAAAATTGATGGTAAAACTGCAAATATCAAGCTGACAATTGCCCAAGAAAACATCGGGGATTATGTTCCTGCGTCTAATATGGGACTACAAATTGAACCTATAACAACAAATATCAAGATATCCCCAGATCTAGATAAATTGTCTCAATGCGTTAAAGGTTCATACCATACTCTTGAACCTTACTCAAAGAAGGACTTTGCAGAAATCGCGAAATCTGACCGTAAAAAGCAAGAACTTCTAAGTAACAGTGAGGTGGTCAGAATCAGTTTGCAACAAAGTAACTTAGACCCAAGGGAAAAAGAACTACTTCAAAGAGTCTGTTCGGGACTAGCTCCCATCTCTGAATTGAGAGCATAGCTGATGGTTATTATTCAAAATAAACTCCTAGATAATGTCACTTATACATGTAAATAATAAAAGTTGAGATGACTTTAATTTTCACTCTGAGCTCTCTGTATTATATTTGAAAGAGTCTGTAATTTATCTTTGATTATCTCTTTCTCTATCTTTAGACTAACCTTATTCTGGATGGTTTTTCGTATCATCGGGAGTATTACGTCGGTCAAGATAAACAAGTTGGCGGAATCAGGAATTCTTTGCAGAATCTGAACATATAGTGATTGATCATTCAAAACTATAGCATTGCGAAGAAGGAAGGTATGGAAAACCGAAATATCCTTTATCGACAGGTAGTGGTCAAATATCTTCAAAATTTCATCTGGGTAATGGCTGAGGTAATCTTCTAAAGTCAAAAAATCGTTCCATATTAAAAGAAGGTTGAAAATTTTTGACCGGTCGTTAAGTTTAATAAAGTCGTCTGTGCTGAGTAAACAAGCACGTAACACATATGAGGGATCAACTTGATCGATTTTCTTTAAGATAATTTCATGCCTCTTTAAGACAAGATTGTGTAATTTTTGTCCATTATTCACATACGAGACGAATTCTTCGCATTTGCCTAATTTAATTTCGAAAAACTCCTTAAGTTTTGGTTTGTTGTAGTTCATAATATTCGAATATTCTTCTATAACATTCTCGAAAATCTGTTCAAGGTGTTCATAGGAAGCGCTTAAGATAGTGCCATAGTAGTCAACAAGAAATTCTTCATCTTCTGTTGAGGGTGCAGCCAAATGTTCCAATAGCAATACTTTGTCGGATGGATTTTCTATCTTCTCAAGCAACTTACCGACATTTACTCCAAATCTTTCTATAAGTTGTAAAAGCGAAGAAAGTGAACTTTTCATATCGTTATTACATGCCATGCACAAATCTGAAAATAGGTCATTTTTTAAGTATTCTGGCGTGAGCTGTGAAGAATGCTCTTTGAGATGAGAAATTAATCGTTCCGGATGATTCTTCCTCAAAAGAAGAATTGTTTTATACCAGTTCCCTTCCATTTCATATAAAACAAGTAGTTGCTCGAAGTATTTATTACCTTTTTTTTCTAACTGTAGTATAACTTCGGATATACTCGTCCTATCAAAAATGTCTAACTCAATCTTGTCATATTTGATGCTACAATCTAGTAGTATCATATCCAAAGACAAAAGGACATTTGACAGCTCCTTGATTACAGTAGAATATTGTTCTTTAATACACTTCTTCAAATACATGATCGTCTGAAAAAGATTCGGGCATTTGTGAACCATGTTTAAAGAACGGAGTTGTTTAGCAAAATTTGAAAGCCCGTTTGGAATCCATAATGCGCCAAATATATCAAATGCAAAAACGTATGGAAGCAGCCTAATGTCGACATATTCTACGTGGTTCAACCAAATGTCTATAATATCTGTGTCTATGTGTTCTGAATGAAATATTTTTAAAAGCACATATAATATTCTCATATACGATACCTCCAAAGATTCCGAAGATGACTTACTAGCATTTGAATTTAAAAAATCCTCTAACAACGGCAGAGTTTCTTCACCATACGATTTTATCTTCAGAATAAAGGGTATTTTTCTCAAAATGAAAATTCCAAAGGGACCAAAAAGAACCAAATTGCTGGTTTCCTGAACGGTCCTTTCAACAAAAGCCTGCTCCTGATCTTCTCGAAATTTTATATTAGATACCAATGCCACGTATCTCAACTTTTCTATCACATCCTTCAAGAAACTATTTCCAATCTTCAATCCTGCATTAACTTTTCCCAAGTTCAAGATCTTATCCTCGTAACTCAGTCGCTGCACAAGCTGAGGTTCCTCATTCTCTTTCATCATGTAGATCCTACATCCGACAGAATTGCTAAATTGTGCTATAACATAAGGATAGCTTACCACAAGAGATTCAGGATATTGTTCCATTACCACAGTTCCTTGAGTTATATCACCGTATTCATTCAGGATCAATCCCATAGAAGAACATTCTACATCTATTCCACAGGTCACCAAAACCTCATCATCCGAAAATTGGGCAATTATGGGGGAAAGGCTTTTATTATCCTCCTCTACAACTTTAAAAAGAGGTGAAACAGTTTTCTCTTTCAAATCAACAAGTGAATAACAGTTATCAATCGCCGCAATCAATTTTGTGCTATTTTTGGTTATCATAGCTTTATCTATGGACTTTATCTCATATTTGTTACTCACTTTCATTTCTTTCTTAGTTATTCCCACTTCCTTTACAGCATTTTTCCCGTAAATATAGGTGATGTATTTAAAATCGTCCATACAATAACGACAAATCGAAAAATCATTCACATTCATCATTATCGGTATATGGGGAGCTGGTGCAAATTCAGGTAGCAAAAACAGTTTTAACCTACCTTCTGATAAGACCAAGGCACGATCAATCTTTGGAAGAAGTTCAATTTTATCGATTCTTGATTTCTTTGCATCGCTAAAGTTGAGTTCTGATACAAGCATGAAGTTTCCTTTCTCAAGCTCAAAATAATGTAATAATGTACCAACATCTGTGCCTAAGTAGATATGGTTCTCATAGTATTCGATGCATGTGTATACATATTCTTCAGGAATATTCTCAATAATTGGAATTGCTTCATAAGGGCCTTCAGTTATCTGCAGCAATGAAGGATTAGAAGATTGTTCCTTTGTTTGACTCATCAGCTAAAGATGGTCTCTATGATGTGCTTATATGTCTTTGAACCTTTGTCTTCATGTAGTATGGCTATGAGCCTTGATCTTTAGTACGTGCCGTTTTCAACGACTACTAAATATATTAAGAAATTTCAGATAAAGCTGTAATTTACACTATTAAAAGCACTACAAGATATGGATAATAAATACATATACAGTAGCTTATTTATTCATCAATTTCAACAAAAGATGTGCACCCTTATTTTTTTCTTCAGGTTTAAACCCCTTTACGACCTTCTTTAAGTCCTTGTCAAATATTTTTCCTTCTTTTTTACCATGCAAACATTCATACAAAGCAACGATGGTGAAAGAGCTGTTAGGGTTAGAAACCCACTCGAGAATGTTGTTTGAATCTATTATTTCATCATAGAACTTTTGTGCAAATGCAACACCTAATCCTTGGACTTTAAGTAGATGTTCAATCTTCTTCTCTTTGACATTGAATCTACCATTTTGAATTAAAGATTTTAGTAATCTAACAGAGAAAGGCTTATTTATAGGATGTTCTTCTTCTGAAATGTCACCCTTAAAGTAGACAGTAACTATGTCAATCAATTCCGCAAACTTTTCCCTTTCAACATCACCTAGTTGTTCGTAAACATCGTCATTAACCAACAAGTCCGCAACAAATTGGCATCCAATATTTTCGTTTAAAATTTCCTTGTAATTTTCTAGAACACAAGAAAGTAACATTGGAGCAAACCTCTTGAGCAATTCTAGCCTTCTTTGGTTGAATGGTTTTTTAGATGTATTAGTTGAATATTCGATGTATCTTTGTAATTCTTTTTTCAAGTTTGGACCAAAATATTTACCATCCAAACCTAGAAGAAGGTACAAAAAGGGTCTTCTTCCGAACTTATCAGTAATGAGGGATTTTAGTTGCTCTTTAACGGTTGGAGCAAATGCTTTTGAAACAAGGACAGTGTCATCAACGGTCATCAAAAGAGTTATAAAAACAACATTACCATGTTCGTTCTTGATTAAGCTTTCAGCATGATCTTTCAAAGTTTTGATTAATAACTTTCTTTCCTTAGCACTTGCTTTGGCAATTAGGGTGCAGGCAACTTCTGCACCTTCTGGTGTGTGCACCAACTCGGCAAATGGTTCATGCAAGAGTTCAATAAACTCTGAAATCTCCTTTTCATTAGCTATAGTGACGTATTCTTTCATTGCAGCGTGCAAAATTTGGAAACCTGTTGAGCCTTTTTCTACTGAGGCCGTAATGGTACCAATCAAGTTCTTGGCGATAATATTTCTTTTCTCTATACTAGAATTGCAAACTTCGGTAATTGTTAGTCCCTTGTGTGTTTCTTTGAACACTGCATATTCTGATCCCCAAAATTCTCTGATCATCTGATTTCTTTGTTCCTGAGTGGAATACAAGACAAAGAGATCCTCGACAACATATGCACCTTCTCTATGTCTCATCAATTTTCTCAAGCATCCGTGCAACTGATCAATAATAAGTTGTCTACTATCTTTAGAGCCATAATGTAATAATTTCACCAGCAAGTATTTCCCATACGAAGAAGTAGCTAGAACATAAATCTTATCCTTAAGTGCTAAAGTGATTTGGTTTCTGCGTTCTTTGGTAGAGTATTTAACCAATGTTTGCACGATTCTGGAAGCATCGTGCTTCATTACCAAATCTTGAATGCAATCTTTAGAAAGTTCCCAGATCTCATTGGACAATTTCTCGCGAATAGGTTTTGGAATTGGTGGGTTCTTTACTCTTAATTTTTCCCAGAGTGACTTAATTTGTTGAATTTGTGCACCGGATTTACGTTGAAGTTTCCTTTCCTTCAACAACTTTCTTTGCTCGGCATGTTGACTGTTACCATTTGAGTCTTTCTTTCCTTTCGACTCCTCTTTAGCATCCATATTTTCATCTTCAGATCCAGGGTCCTCAGTTGCTTCCTCTGCTTCACTATCCAGTTCATCCGATTCCTCAGAAACGGCACTGTTTTCTTCATCTAGCTCGTCCTCTGAAGATAATCCATCCAAAACATCGTTGTCATCATCCACACTGTCATTCATTTCCTCATCGCTGGAGTCGACACTGATATTTTTGGCCCTTTTAACAATTTTTCCTGAATCAGTGCGGTCCTTTGACTCGATTGAGCGCTTCATTGACTTTCTAGCATTCGATACCATCGTTAATGTTTGCGTCTTTCTAGTCCTTAATTGCAAAGAAACTACCTGAACAACGGTTCTTTGCACGCTACTCGTGCTATAACAGCACATCTCATCGCATCTTTTCTCAAAAACTGAAAATTTTCATGTTAACAAAAAGAAACGTTGATATTTACCTTTGGATAAAAGATGAACTTAAGATTAATGTAATTTCCTTACGAAATCTGAAATCAAGATATGGTAGCTTTATCGAGAAACTCTTCCTTCTACAAGAGGTAGAAGCACAGTCGGAAGGTTGTGATTTAATAGTAAATCCCTTGTTTTTTTTTTTTTTCTTGGCATGTTCTTCTTATGCCCTTTCAATTGGAATTATATTGTTTTAGTCTATCACTTATTATGTATATGTTTAAATGTTCTTTTAAATAATATTAAATGCAACATTCCGTATGTTAGCTTTCTAGAAGCTCTACAGAAGGTTTTTCCTTCTGTTCGGATTCTAGGTCTCTTTGTGCCAAACTCTCTTTTCTTTCCTTTAATTCGCGCTTCCTCTTGTTGGCTAATTTCCTTGACGCTTTGATATTGAAACCATTACTTAAAATAGTTTGCACTTCTTCCAATTCAAGACCGGATAATTCAGGATAGCAAAAATAACAGAAGACAGTTGAAACAGCTGCCAAACCCGCGAAAAGTGAAAATGTACCAGTTGGCGTAATATTCTGCAACATGGTTAAGAAAGTGGAGGCGATAATTAAGGATCCAGACCAATTTGTAGCAGTACAGAAAGAAGTACCAACACCTCTAACAGAAGTAGGGAACAATTCTGATTGTTGCCATGGAACAGTACCGATACCCAATCCGTAGAATGCAGCATAGATGATGATGAATGCAACAATGACACCACCCCAAGAAGTGAATCCACCATTGGCAAGTTCAACATCACCATCATTTTGGAAATTAATATCAAGGAAATGGAAAGCAATAGCACACATAATCAAAGACACCATCATACCAGGTATACCAATTAACAAGATAGTTCTACGTCCAATCTTGTCAATACACATGAATGCAACTAATGTGAAAAGGAAATTGGTTCCTGCAACGATAATGGAAACAGCTGTAGAATTTTCAAAACCAATAGCTTCAAAAATGGTACTAGAAAAGTACATCAAAGAGTTCCATCCACAGAATTGTTGTATACCTTGAAGACCACAACCAATAATCAAAGCTCTGAAGTTAGAAGGAACCGTATGTAGCAATTTAACACCATTCCATACCTTATGTAAAGGTGTCTTACCAGGAACTGCATGATTCAATTCTGCAAGTTCCTGTATCCTTCTTTCAATTAATTCTGGTGATATGTTCGAATAACTCCTACGTAACACTGCAGCAGCTTTCTCATGATTTCCTTTCAAAACATAGAATCTCGGTGTATCAGGCAAGAACAAAAAGCAACAAAATTGAAGAACAGTAGGAATTAAAGATAATCCAACAAGAGTCCTCCAACCATTTTCAACATTCGAAAGACCAGCACCTATACCATAAGCAATCAATTGACCACCCGTCAACCATAAAGAATTGATCACAGTCAAACGACCTCTTATATGCTTTGGAGCAATCTCTGATATAAACACAGGTGCAAGCATCGATCCAATACCAACACCGAAACCCATAATCAATCTTCCCACTGTCATTTGCCAAAACGAATTTGCAGATACCTGCAAGCAAGCTCCAATCACAAACATAACGTTAGATATCATCAAACACGTCCTTCTACCAATAATATCTGCTGCAACCCCAGAAACAATAGCCGATAGCAACGCACCCAATGATGTCGCAGCTGTGATTATTTCCTTGTCACCATACGATAATGTCCTCCCTAAATCCGTACCAATAGAAACCAAAGCACTAGAAATATAACCTGTATCATAACCAAACATAAATCCAGAAATAGATGCTGTCATCGTTAAAATTATGATGAATGGAGACACCTTCTGATTAAATGTAATCATAACCGAAGTGTCATCCTCATCATTAACAGCCTTCAACATGATCCTATCTTTAGATGAATCGTCATTGTCTTCAAACCATTCTTCCTTCTTCACATCTACTTCTTCGTTAAACATAATTGGTTTCAGGCCCCCAGAACTCTCCGTAGACATCGCTTTTTCTTAGCTTCTTTCTTAGAACTTTCAACAACTCTAAAAAACCTAGCCACAATATAAAAAAAAAATTGAGGAGCGATTCCAATCGATATATGTTTCCTGTATACTTCCTTAAAATTATATTCAAATTAAACTTCTTCAATCATTCCAAATTTAAACAATTACTCTTATGTATTTATATTTTTTTTCTTCCTTGGCTATTTTCCTTGAAATAATGTTAGTTCTCGAGCACCTTCTACAGTTGTAGAATAAACATTCCCATAAAAGCTAGAGAAAAACTTGGAAAAAAAAAAAAATTTGTTGCATCGTGCTAGTGATCTCTCGATGAATTTGCCTTTGAATGTCAAGTTAAGCATGTGGGACGTCCAACAATTGTTGAGGGGTACAATTGGAAATACTAGTGTAAGTTATTTAACGAGAAGATGAGCGTTTAGTTACGTTAAAAAAGTTTAGACGCCCATTTCGAAATCATGTATTACCAACACTTGAGAGTTCTGCTGAAAGTTAGTTGTGTTAATACAGGATCGGGATGTTTGTCAAGGAGAGCATGGAACTTGGTCGAGTTTTCGGCGTGTGAGATTCGAGCTAACATTGCAGAGGCGGAGTTGAAAACAGAGAGGGGAAAGGTTCGGCGAACGAGTGGTTGGAATGAAAGAGTGGGGGTGGGATTGCGGCATTTTAGCGTTTTTCTTATGATTGTTGGTACGGGGTCGGCGATGGTTCGGCGATGGTTCGGCGATGCGGGTGTGTTCACGTGCACTTTCACTTGCACTTGCACGTGAGCGGGACGTTGTTCGGTGAAAAACTAGAGCTCATCTAGTATTCGGTCGATACTGGAACTGGCAGCAGCAGCAACATTCAAATATGATAAAGTAGGTTCAGAAATATTTTTAGTTGGATGGGAAATTATGGAAAAGGAATTGAGGATAGATTTGAAGAATTTAAAACAGATCCATAGGAAAAATTTGACTGGATATTTGAATATTCTTCTCCAGAGAACGTAGAGTATACAAACGGCGAAAAAAGTAATGGATATGTAGACTTTTTGCTTATCTCTGCCGCTTGAATTGTTTATAGCACGAATGAGGTTTGATGAAGTCTTTGCTAACTGAGTGAAATGATCGAACTTGTCGTTCACAAGAGCGAGAGTAGCAGTTTGTTGTTTTAGGTCATCGAGGTTAAGTTCTGTCTGGAGGACGCTGGATCTAAGAATTTGATTTGTACGGATAAGATTAGAAGTGATTTTCCTGTTGACATGTAGGGTTTTCCCCTTGGTGCTGGATGCAGATGGTGTACTTTCATCTTGATCATCACGATGATGTGGTTGTCCGGATTTATTTGTTGTGTTTGGTCGTTCAGAAGCTGGACATTCGTTCAATCGTACATTTAGAAGAGTATTTATTTTGTGTTTAGGTGCATTTTTCTGTTTGATGAGTGAATTTCGGTATTTAGCAGTGAATTGCGTTTGAAAGTCCACATTTTTTAGAAGTTCGCTAAGTTCTGAGGAGGAGCCAAGAGCGTAAGATCCATCCACCTTAAATTTAGGTTTAATGCTTATTTTGGCGCCTGTCTTTAATTCAAGAGAATTCTGGAAGCATTTAATTAGGTCTTCGAATTGAATCAACTGATCCACTATTCTTTCATTTATATCAGAATTACTATCCACATCTTCTATGCTTTGCTCTAGCAAATCATAAAGTTCTCTTCGCTTGCATGAAAGTTCTTCTGCGTAGTTAACCATCGTAATTGAAGGTGTAAAATTATAATATCTTTGTCAATAGTGTGAATATTCCCTGATTTTAAGAAAGATGAAGTGTGTGCAATCTAACAATTACATTTGGTAATCGTGATAGAACAAGAATTGAAAAAGAGGTCTACACTGTTCATATTTTTGTTACCCGGTATATAAGTCGCAACACCTAAGGTTATTTTCTTTCTTACGAACAGAGACTGTCAACGTTGTTCAAAATTGTACACAGTAATTTTAAGTCAGCAAACTCGAACTAATAAGCACTTGCTGGTATTTATTTTGCACTGAATACTTTCAGGTCACTGATTGATCCATGCCCCATTTAACAGTAAGAATGTTGTGCGTAAAATTATAGCCATCTCAATATGGTGGTATAGTTAAATTCTTTTTTTTTTTTTGGTTTTCTCATTCTTTCTAAATATACGGATTGGAAAATATCATGTAACGGGTAATTGCATAAATATTAGCTAAATACATTGACCATAATCAAGAAAAAGGCTGAAAACAGTTTGACCACAGCATATATTCTAGCTCGAATTAGTTCACATTATTCATTCCTGAATCATCTCAGTGTATAAATTATTTTGACTAATCTACAGAGTTTTTTCTTTCTTTTTTTCATTTGTCAGTGTA
This sequence comes from Kluyveromyces nonfermentans, assembly GCA_030569915.1. Lineage (NCBI taxonomy): Eukaryota > Fungi > Ascomycota > Saccharomycetes > Saccharomycetales > Saccharomycetaceae > Kluyveromyces > Kluyveromyces nonfermentans. The sequence goes on from JAJLUD010000012.1 coordinate 94,020, forward strand.
TTAGGGTGAGCGGCTAAAAGTTTCCAGACGAACCAAATCGATGCCAGTTGTTAACGAAGATGATTCGAACATTTTTCATGAATGCATTGAAGAAGAGCCTAATAAATGCAAAAATGTGCTTATTTTCAAAGGTTTTCGACCAAGTCAAGGGAGGATGGAATATGCTCTTGCAAGTGACGATTTGCCGCCGAGATCTTTTTTAACCAGTTTTGAAAATACAATACCAAAACAATCAAATAACTACAGTCTACTGGCATGGCTATTGAATTCAGAACAAGTTAAGTTAGCAAATGTTTCTGTGTACCATAGCAATGCGTTATCTATCTTTTCACTAGATGACGAGAAGAAGTATACCAATTTTCTTGACATCATTAGAAGGGACTCAGAGACAGAGAAGTCAGAGCTTTCCCTGGACGCTACATTGGTGAATAAATCCCTAGAAACAGATGACTATTCCTCTTATGTTTGTTACATTTTACCCATCCCTCAACAGAAGACAGAATATGACAAATTCAAAATGGAGCTTCTTCTTGAGGACTACAAACGACAACTGAAGAAAATCTTCAGAACGTATAGAAACAGTTTTAGGAGAAGGAGTAAGTTTTCCTCAAAATACTTGCAACAGAATTTAACTTTGGTAACTCGAGCATACATTCGCGACTTATTCTATGATATAACTTTTAAGTATGCTTCACTGAGATGTCTGAGCACATATCAGAAGATGCACTTGCTCAAAGAACTGCAACAAAACCATAAACTGGAGACGTTCCTTATTGATGGTCATAGCATTTCAGAGTTTATAACTACTTTTGATCGAATGACATGCTATAGTTGCGCGACACCTGCAAACTCAGGCACAAAGTTGACATACGGTGTCTGGTTCGATGGCGAAATGGGTGTGATTTTATTGTGTAATGGAATTATGACGAACTGGGACATGCTGCAATTACCAACCTATGCTTACAAGATAAATGACGGGAATATTCACGATTTAGTCATGAAGTATATGTTCTTTTTGAACATGAGTGTGTTGGAGACTTGTCTACGGCATTTCTAATACGCTTGATTCGGTTGTGAATTGGGCATAATTGTTATTCAAAATTTAAGTCTACAAGATATCGATCCAGTGTTAACCCCAGACCCCAGATATGAAAGATATATAATTATATCACATATATCAATTAGCATGTGAAGAAGAAAAAATTTGATATCCTATGCTTGTTGGAATGCAACTTGCTCACTTATTGTCGGCCTCATCTCTCTTCCCTGTTCCTGTCGTTTTTTTTTTTTTTTTTTTTTTTTTTTCTTCACATGACAAACCTTAAACGAAGACATGCAAAATATTGATTTATTGCATCTCATAACCACACATCTACTTCCCTCCGACTGAAACATAATAATAACTCAAAGGATGGACACATTAATGTTAAACCCAAAAACCACACATTTTGAGTTTTCAGGGGCGCTTGGTGCCCTAGCAATATCTGTATTTTTACCTTTGTTCACAATTTTTTTGAATCAATTGATCAGGCCTGATTACCATGTTGTAGGGTTTTTCACAAACTTCAGCTGGGTCGATGTCTGGAACAACCTTAAACCATTACACTATTATATCACCAATGGAGAACTTTGGACTTACTATATTTTATGGTTCGCATCGTTAGCTATTTTAGATGTTTTATTACCTGGAAATAAGCTAAATGGCGTGGAACTAAGAGATGGAACGAAACTGCAATATAAGATTAATGGAATTGCCATGTCTGCTACGCTTTGTCTTGTGTTGGCTGTAAGATATCAACTAACTAATGGACAAATGCCAGAATTGGAATATTTATATGAACACCAGACTGATCTCTGTATTATCTCAATCCTTTTTTCTTTTATGCTATCAAATGCTGTTTACATTGCAAGTTTCATTCCACTATTTAGACCAAATGGTAAAGGAACCAGGGAAAGAATTTTGGCAGCCGGTGGGAATTCTGGAAATGTCATATACGATTGGTTTATCGGAAGGGAATTGAACCCTAGACTTGGACCCCTCGATATCAAGATGTTTTGTGAATTGAGACCAGGGATGCTTTTATGGTTTTTAATCAACTTATCTTGCCTGCATCATACTTACATGAAGACCGAAAAAGTTATCGACTCGTTATTATTGGTTAATGTTCTTCAAGGCTTCTATATCTTTGATGGTGTTTTGAATGAAGAAGGCGTTTTGACCATGATGGATATCACCACAGATGGATTTGGTTTTATGCTTGCATTTGGTGACTTGAGCTTGGTTCCCTTCACATACAGTTTGCAAGCACGTTACCTTTCTGTCTCTCCTCTAGAACTGGGCAATGTAAATTCAAGTTTGATAGTTGCGGTTATGTTGCTTGGATATTGGATTTTCCATTCAGCTAACAAACAAAAATCAGACTTTAGACAAGGCCATCTACCCCATTTGAAATCAATTGCAACTGAACATGGTACAAAATTGCTTTGTGATTCATGGTGGGCATTGTCACAACATATCAACTATTTCGGTGACTGGTTAATTTCGTTGAGTTGGTGCTTATCGACAGGCTTTCAAACTCCATTGACATACTACTACTGCTTATACTTTGCAACGTTACTGCTACATAGACAGAGCAGAGATGAATCGAAATGTCGTAGGAAGTATGGACGTTCCTGGGAAGAATACGAAAAGGAGGTTCCATACAAGATTATTCCTTATGTATATTAATTAAATATAAGTTATTTAATGTGCTATGATTAGAATATCACATTGTAATTCAATAAATAGTGCCTAACAGTATCAAGCTTAGCTAGAGCACACAGTAAGTTAGATTTGTGATTCCATTTCTTCAAAAAGTGGGGTCAAAAGTTCCCCAATTGAGTATGGATAACTGATATTCAGAGTAAGACCTCCAAGTCTTGTGGAAATAGCGGAACATGAAAACATACTAGATGGCAATCTAGGTTGATTAAAAGCTGCATCCAATATTTGATAGGTATCTTCTGGGGAGGAAGGATCCAAGACACCGATGTTCGACAATTCAAAGGTAACATCTGGATGTTCAATCTTGAAACGAGAATCCAAGTAGTCATCAATATCAACTTTTTCGAGAACTTTTATGAAATTGATACATGTTTCTGGATTATTTTTCGCTTTGTCTAACTTAGAGGACAAAGTTTTACATGCAGACCAAAAATCCTGGTTAGTAGATAAATCGTAACCAAAATTCAAAGGTGCAACATGATTGCCAAGAACGAAGTTGTCTGGATGCTCTCTGAAGAATTTACTCAAATAATCCCTAGTATTCATTGGAACGTCAATTGAAACTATTTTACCTGTATATTTGTTTTCTAGTTTTTTCAATTGCAAAACGATTTTCGCCAATATCCAAACTGTCAATGTAACATCATGAGCACGACATTGCTGAAGAATTTTTTTCAACTCATTAGGTGGAATATTCCATCTATACCGATAATTGGTATTACGAATATTACCATCTTCATCAAATAACTCGTCCTGGAAATTAAAACTTGGAATGCGGAACAAATTAGAACCAACAATGTTACGCAAGAAGGGTCTTACCCTCAAGTGCCAAAGAGGAGCCACACTCCTCAAAGCCTTATACAACATATTATCAGGAAGTCTCTCATAAGGGTGAACCCCTTCTACCGCGGTTCCGTTACCGTCATACACTACGCCATCCTCACTCCTGGCGCCACTATTTGCAAATTTAATCAAGGTTTCCAGGATATTATGAGCTGACATCCCATCAAAGAAAGTATGTTCCGACAGAAGTGCAATCTCATTATCTTTCACATACAATTTCCACGATGCATCATCTCCGAGTACAGATATATTTGCCCCCTGAAATATCTCATTAGGTGTAATATCTTGTGTATGGACCACAACATCTTCAATTTTTAATTGTTTCTCAATTGGCACAACACCAAGATCATTTTTATTTTCACATGGAACAACTTTATGAAATAAGAGTGGGTACTTATCCCCCGTCATTTTAATAGCTTCTGCAAGCACATCATCTGGAATTGCCTTATTAAGTTTGACACTAACAAGAAACCCTGGATGATAGGCTTTGTTAGACCTCCAAAAAAAGTATTTCTCAAGTATATACAGTTTACGCATCTTGAAAACACTCGTTAAAACAAGCGACTACAACAGCGGAATTGATTTTAAGGATAAACCTAATCAATTGTATATAATAGTTAGTAGGCTTTTATTTATCTCTTTTTTCCCATCGTATCTGTTCATCAATTTTTTCCATCTGCAGCCTCGAGATTTGTAAACAAATACATCTGCGTTGTCGGGATTTTCGGCCTAATAAATCTTAATTCCGAGAGACAATACTCTCTACGTATTCCCTTTAGAGACGAACGATACCAAGTGAAATTGAAAGCTGAACTTCCATTTTCCTAAATACAAAACATCTCCTAAGTATAGATGGAGGATCTATTTGGTGTGCTGGAACAAAATGATAAATAATTTTGTGCACCAAAAAATTTTATTGATTCGGTAGAGAATCAAAGCTGTTGCACGGCTTCTGAATGTGTAGCGATCAATTCAGCTTGGTATTGCAACAAATCACTAATGATTTTTTCAAGGGCAATTTTTTTGACCAAAGCTTGGTTTTCACCAAAAGAATTCAACCTGACTTCGAATTCTTCTTCGTCATGCATGAATTCTGGTACTTCTATGGTACCTCTGACGACTTCGTCACCGTTGCGCTCTAAAGCAACAGAGAATTCCAAATGCAGGTCGAAGTAGCAAATGACTTTGCCTTTCCGTTGAGAAACGTTAGAATCGCCGGTGCAAGTCTTAAGACTTAGGATCTTGACTGTGTGGTCATCGCTGGCATGTTCCCATCCTGTGAATTTGTTTGTAAAATACTCGTTTGTCCAGGGCAAGGTGTTTCTATCTACCCAGTGCCAGTTGTTTGGATTCAGGACCACCATTATGTATTCTCCTTGTAATTTAGTGCGTTATGAAGTAAGTTGATAATATCTTAATGTGCTATTTATTATCAACAACAACAACATCATCATCATTACCGTGTGCATTATGTAGTCCAGTATTGAGGAAGATGCTTGAAAAATTTCTGGAAAATGCCTTTACACATCACGTGGACAGGTATTCTAAAAGATTCTCTCACTCAATCATTGCTCATCATATAATTTATTAAACTACTTCTTCTGCGATGGTTGAGTAGTAGATAAAAGCTTCAGAGGTGTATCACTGAAATTTATCGATTGCAACCAAGGAACTGACACCTTTGAGACATGCTGTTCAATCAGTTTTCCCGTATCAGCATACTTGCTCGAAACGTCTACAAGACACATACCATCGTGAATTTCATCCCTGAACGCATCACAGAATCTAGTTATACTTCCCTTAGGTAATTGCACCAGCAGTACATTATGCTGTGACGTATAGCACAATATTGGCAATTGCGTAACTAACACATTAGGAACGTCTCTGTTACACACAAATAGTATAAAATTCCCATCCTTCCCTTTGCTCAAACGTTCAACAACCGTGTTGAACCCTATCATCACACAATCATCTTTAGGCTCATCATTGAGTTCCCTCAATACTTTGCGTCTATTCAAAACATCTTTTTGAAAAACCTCTATAACCAACGATTGATCTTCCACGTGAGGCCATAACTTGCTTTCTGCAGTAAATGGATTTTCCAGAATTGGCTTGTACACCTGTCTTTTCTTGGCAACTCTTTTTTCTTCCTTCTTTAGCGAATTCATCGTATCTGTACCTGTATTTCGATTCACACTCTACCACTGATTCTATATTTTCTTGTTCCTGGCTGCTTTTTGGTGTAACCTTTACCTCATCGCTTGCTGCTTCTCTATGCCTTTTTCTGCACGCTTTTTTTCAGTATTTTAATGGTTCTCATAGTAAAAAACATAAAAGAAATTGGAATGTCAAACATCTACCAGTATCACGACAGCATGTTTAGAAAAAAAGAACACATTTTTAAGAGCTAACTGTAATTTTGACGTATTCAACGAACTTAACTAGCTTAAATACGCGAAATGAGAAGTTTAGGATCTTTTAATTCAACTCATGCTCTGGAAACCCACACACCATATATCAAGAATGTACTTTGATTCGAATTTTTCGAGTTCTTCTTGGTATTTTCTTCTTTAAAGGAAAAAAAAAAATAACTTTCTTATTCTGTGCCTGTGATCCAAAATAGCACAACAGACGTCTCGAATTTTTATACAATTTCATCTGAAACTGTATTGATGATTTTATATCAGTAATTTGATCATTTCAGATTAGATTGTGTGTATATCAGTTGCTGGCTAACGGGAAGGAATCTGAATTGTAATAGTTCTTTTACATTACTTATACACGGTTGAAAGTTTTTAGAAGTAGTATTTGTTGAATAGTCGGTGGATATTGAGTTGAGATCCAAGAAATATGTACGATACGTTTGCGTTTGTGCTTGCGTTAGTTTGCCCGCTGGTGGCAGGGGCTACGTTCTCGTATGTTGGTTGTTATAGTAGTTCTGATCTTGAATCGTCGTTGTCTTTGATTGGAGATTACACATATCAGTCAGTTTCTTACTGTGAGGAGGAATGTGAAGATTATAGTGTTGCGGCGTTAATAGGAGGAGATACATGTTATTGTGGGGATTCATCTGTTTTGGACGGATTGAGCACGGTTTCGGAGTCATATTGTGACGACAGTTGTTATGGGTATCCTTATGAAACTTGTGGTGGTGACGACTATTTTTCAGTTTACTCGACGGATTACACGGCAAGTGATTCTTCTGGTTCATCGTCGTCGTCATCGTCGTCGTCATCATCATCATCATCATCGTCTACAAAGAGCACGTCCTCTAGTACCTCCACTTCGTCTACACAATCTTCAGCCGCTTCGACTTCGAAATCTTCCACAACATACAGTTCAAGCAGCAGTTCGGAGTCCAGCGCAATCGCGCAATCAGTATCAAGCTCAGAAAGCTCTGTAACGTCTTCATCCACTTCTACTGGGACAGCCACACTGACATCTAGTGGGAGCACAGCATTTGCTTCGAGAACCAGCACAGCCACTACTTCTTCCAGTAGCTCAGCAGTTGATACATCAAGCAAAAATTCAACTACATCATCGTCTTCAACGCTATCAACAGGTGCCATTGTTGGTATAGTCGTTGGTGTTGTTGTTGGTGTGTTATTTCTTGCACTATTCTTGCTTCTCTTCTGGCGTCAACATAAAAAGAACAAGAAATCAGACTTCGAGGAGAGTAAACAACATCAACCTTATTCCTTTGGTCAAGCTGATGATATTGTTATTCCAGCAATACCCAAAAACCGCAAAGTTGGACCATACTCCCATTCAACATCAACAACCTCTTCACATGATTCAAAACATTCCAATAGAAATGGTGAAAAAAATACGGCCGCTCATACAAATGTTGGTCAATTAACAAGCCCGTTCAATGCTGAAATAGATGGAACAGATTTCGAGGAACCTCGTCCACCGTTAGGATCATATAGATTCAGCAATGGATCTTTGCCTGATGTGACTCAACAACATATACCGCTGCGAGTGGCGAATCCTGATGAAATTGATGCAGATGATGAGGAATTCAGTAGCATTATCGAAAATATAAGAAACGATTGATTCGGGACTAAAACAAACAACGATACCAATTTCCGACTTATATTGCTCTAGTCGTTTAAAGTTAAATATATATAAATATATATAATACACATGTACTATTCATAGTTTCCAAATCTGATTTGATTTTACACCCTTCTACTCTCCATCTTCTGACTACAAGCAGTAATGTCAATCACTAAAATGATGTCTCATTAAATGAAATGATCGAAAGATCGTGCAAAAAAAATGCTTCCAACCAGATTCGAACTGATGATCTCCACATTACTAGTGTGGCGCCTTACCAACTTGGCCATAGAAGCTTATTGTTGGGTGTAGGAGGTCTAAGTCAATAGATCACCACATGAGAGATAGTATGTATGATCTCTTAATACCTCAATTTGATTTATACAAAATCTATTAACATACCGTTTACATTATTATATTATAGTCTTTCGTTGTGTGCTGTTTTTGTTCACTAGTTTCCATTTCTTTGATGATTATAATCTCTTCTGTTAGATGCTTTATTTATTACCCGGATAATATGTATCCGAAAAATTTTAAAAGTCGGTTCTGAAGATGATTTGGCCAATTGCCAAAGAAGATATCTGTTAAAGACAATTTACATAAATCAAGGTTAAAATTACCATTAACTGCTTGTATTAGGATGTTCTCAACTTACAAGAGATTTAATGTGTTTAATAATCTGATAAAAACCCCGTTTTGTCGTCAACTATCTATACTTGGGTCGTTGAAGCCAAGTGAAGGATCCATCTGTCGATACAAAAGACTTGGAAGAGGTCCATCTAGTGGGAAGGGTAAAACGTCCGGTAGAGGTCAAAAGGGTCAAAAAGCTCGTGGTCATGTTAAATCGTGGTTCGAAGGTGGTCAAACCCCTATTTTCAAACTTTTCCCAAAGATTGGTTTCACCAATGTAAATTCTTTGGAATTGAAGGAACTGAACCTAGAAAGAATAATGTGGTTTCATCAAAAAGGTCGTTTACATTTAGCCGATGGTGAGACGTTAACTATGCAAAAAATGAAACAACTTGGATTAGTTACTGGCCCAATTAGGGATGGTATTAAAATATTAGGTAATGGTAAGAGTTCATTCAACCTGCCTATTAAGATTGAAGCTACCAGAGCATCACAAGGGGCTATTGAAGCTATCGAGAGAGCAGGTGGTTCATTCACAGCTCGTTACTTTAACAGATTGGGCTTAAAGGCTCACTTATCTCCACACTGGTTTTTAGAAAAATATGGAAGAGTTCCATTACAAGCCAGACCAACAAGAAGAAAGGATATTGAATTTTACTCAAGTACAGAGAAAAGGGGTTATATGGTAAAGGAGAATGATCCATACTACCAAATTTTAAAGGCGGCTAGGGAGCAAGGTGGAAAGAACTTGATCCAAAGGAAGGAAAAGAAATCACAATTGGAGTTACAACTTGAACAAGTAGAAGATTTCGAACCTTCAGTCAATACTTCTGAGATCAAGAGCTTATAAATTGACTCTTAGTGGAATTTCTTGTACATACACATATATTACATCTATACTTTTATTAATCGTATGAGTCAATATCTAATTTGGGTTGCTAATATGTAGTTTCTTCCGAATCAACCATCCTTTCCTCCAAGACTTGCAAAGCTCGCCACTTTCTGCGTTCTTCAGGGTTAGAGTTTGCTACACCATTAGCAACTCTTCTTTCTACTAAGCTATTAGCATGTTCAATATCTGATTCCGCAAAAGGTTTTGCCAGATGCAATTTCACAACCAGTTTATCGTAACAGAAATCGAACACAGGTGCTAAAATTGGTTTAATTAGATCTGGGAAAAAGTATATTAGCTTAAAAGTTTCGGAAGCATCACCGACAATAGTGAATTCTGAGTTTTGAACAATGGCAACTGGCAATATTTGATAGAATCTTAAATAAGTCCAACATGAAAAGAAGGTGGTCCAGATTGAAAGTAATTCTGAAAAATGATGAAAGAGAATTTGGACAAAAGTGAGAAAGCATAACATGAAGATTGGGAGCAACTTGAATCTAAAATTCTTAGATATAAAGGGCACGTTCTTAACCTCAAATAAGGTTGTCTCAGGAAACAACTGTTTGTAAATAATAGGAAATCCAATTAGCACGGTATAACTACCATCCAATGGCAAGTCAAGCCTTAAACCAGGAAATATGTATGAACACGCATGAGCTAAAATCACTACAATAAGGTTGGTTACTGTTCCGACCCCCAAAACAAATTTATACAACTCATTAGGACTTTGCCAGAACGTTTCAATAAATCTTCCACCAACATATAAATTGATAAAATTGACCACAAACTTCCATAATTCAACATCAACGAGGTTAGAAAACAGTAACGAAAAAGGATACGAAAGAACTTTGTTAGGAAGCAACTGTACCACTGGAGAAACAATTAATCTGTGATCCAAATCTGAAGATTGGTGCGTACCGATGAAGGTAAATCTCGCCAGTAGCAAAGAAATGCTCAGAGTTACATACGAAAATGTCAAAAAAATGGTTGCAGATGGCGTTTTCCTAAGTTCTAGTAATGAATCCGGAATATAAATATCAACAAAATTTGATTGAAATCTCATTCTCTTGTAAAAATAAAACACTCAAAATATAACTCTGAATCGTAGAAATCCCACAGATATATTAATCTAAAATTGTTTCAATTGATTTACTATACATCTTTAAGACAGAATAGAAAAATGTTTTCAATGAAATGTAACCAGCCTCTATAACTAACTAGCTTACCTTTTTTTTTTTTTTAAACAATACGAACTTCTGTACAGGCTGTTATGTCTCGACAGTTGAATGAAAACAAAAAAAAAAAACACACATAACAAATCCTAATAAAACAGTTTATGAGAGATACTTTTAAAGGATTGATATCTAATTTTATGGAAAAGATACTATTTTACCTTATTTTCTTTTCTGTGATGGGCTCTTTAGTTGTTAAAAAAATTTTGTTACTGCTAGTATCAATTTTTCCAAAAAAACACTCACGGTGGGGGTCGAACCCACAATCTTCTGATTAGAAGTCAGACGCGTTGCCATTACGCCACGCGAGCGATTTTGTTGAACTTTCTGAAACAAAATCCAATCAAACAGTATTAGAGTATACGCTGAGTTCTTGCCATGTGAAAATATTGGGTTTTTGAATTTTATCGGAATGTGTATCATACACATAGCCTTTAGCAAGTACCCTTTAGTTACCATTCTCACACAAGCAAAAGGGATTGTAGTTTGTAATCTTGAATATCGAACTAAACTTGCAAAGCACTGCGTACTAATTTCGATGACAATTAATTGCAAGGAACATAAAATTGATAAAAAATCTCATAGGAAATGTATATCTTCGCTCGATCCAGAGCAACAGAGATCTAAACATGTTACTTGTGAGAAAAATAGACGATCGTTAATTAGAAGTTCATACGACACTTTGTCAGACCTGGTACCTGGGCTTACAGAAGAAGAACGTCGATCAGAATGGAAAATCTACGTCAAGAGTATGTATATGAATATTGAATTTTGAAATTTTGAAATAGTTTGAATTACTAACAAGTGAAAATGTAGCCCGACATTATTTGACATGGTTATATGACAGGAACAAGTTTTTGATACAATGTATTGAGGAACAAAAAAAGGAGATTCCTCAGTATCTTATACTCGAAAGGAATTTAAATAAAAATAAAAATAATAATAATAATAATAATAATAAAGCTACATAGACAAGTACAGTAGAGTAAAGAAATAGAACGACATTTTGAATTTCCCTCAGTTTTCGAAGAACATTTTTCGAAAAAGAAACTTGAAAAAATTAAATCGACCCCGGTGAGGATTGAACTCACGATCTTGCGATTAACAGTCGCACGCCTTAACCAGCTTGGCCACGGAGTCAGATGTTATGGTGGACTCAATTATTAAAACGATTATATGGTAATCGCAATTGAAATTAACATAAGTAGAATACATATATATATATATAAATCGTAATTGTGATGGTTTTACAAAACGTAATCTTTAGTCTTATATGATGTACTCGGGCTAAAGTGGTGATTATATTTTTGTTGATGGTTTAATAACGAATCATGAATAGTGTTTGAATATAAAAACATAGTATAGAAACTATTTACTCTTTATAGTATTTGTCCCAAATTTATACTTTTGCAGTATATTTTAGGCTAGTTTATATTGTTGTCAATACCTTTCAAGAAGAAAACAATTACCATTTTAGGATTACCATGTTTTTGGTACCCTTCTTTTGAATACCATTTTTAACTAACTCCAGAACTTCTTCATCGGTGGCGTTATTGACATCCCAGACAAGTTCGTTAACATCAGATTTTGCAGAATGAATCTTACCTTCACGATAAAGCTTTACGACCTCACTGACAATTTCTCTCTTACGAGATGGATCTTCCAAAGAATTTTTGGTGACCCAGAATCCATGAGCTCTTAACCCTTTAAAAATGAACAAACCTGTAGGCAAGGTGACAGGTAGTTTAGACATACCTCCATAGGTCAACATCAATGCATTATCACTTACTTTACGAGCAATGTTAGAACATGAAGCTCCACCTACAGCGTTCAATGCTAATTTAATTTTAGCATCCGGCCCGACAATTTTAGGGAAGTCTACCTTACCGAAAGCTTTGTCACCATTATCAGACTCTGAAATGACTTTGGTAGCACCGAATTTATTTTCCAATTCTCTGGCTACCTCATCAAAATTTTCACGATCTCTAATAACACTAATCGTTTTGATGCCTTTTTCTTTAGCAATTTGAGTTACAATCTTACCAACAGAAGATGTACCAGCATTCTGAATCAACCATTCATTATTATTAGGGTTCCAATCAACATAATCACTAACCATCTGGTATGCGGTACATGCATTGACAGCAATAGTAGCTGCCGTTTGTACATCAATTCCTTCTATCTTAATTAAATCAGCTTCATTTTCACACGTCCTATAGTTCGACCATGTACCGAAATTCGCTTGCAATGGAATTACCCTATCACCTGTTTTCAAAGTCGAAACGCCCTCTGGAACCGAGACAACTTCAAAGACACCTTCGTTACCTGCAATTGCGGATGCCTCAGTGGTATCATACTCCATAACCTTTTCCGGTTTCGAAGGGTACACTCCCTCTAGTTGATTTATGTCCGACGGATTGATAGGAAATGCCAACGTTTTCAAGATAATCGACGAGTCCGACATCTTTGGCACATAATTGTGAACCTTCAACACTTTAGTACAATCTTTGGAATCATGACTAGAATATAGCAAAGACTTTACACTGAATGATTCTTTTGACATCGCGATTCTTGTGGTTGACAAAAGTCTTCTACCAATACCTGATGAAATCATACTAAACAATAATCGACTCTATATAACTCGATCTACAATACCGCTCTAAATACATTAAAGTTAAATCTTAAGATATCAAAATGAGGCTATTTATTAACATATATATATAATATATATATATATATATATATTTATATATCCCCTCTTTTGGTCATCACCTTTATATCACAACACTCTTTCTTTTTTTTTTTATTACCAAAGCAAGAATGAAATCGTAGTAAGCTTTACTTACTGCCGAATTAGCTATTTCCCACAGCTTGATGTGTCACGTGCAAACCGGCTCATATGTTCTTTACTTTCGACGGCACCACTTCTTTTACAAGACCTTTGACCTGATTACAAACCAAGCTAGATGTGAAGATAATTACCGAACGCATTTGGCGTTCTCCCGTCGTGTGCTGGTACGCTTTCGTATACGTATTGAAACGGCTCAAAAGACCAAACACGAGTATTACCCTGTTTTTTCTAGAGTATATTGATTTGTAATACTAGTTCCCCGCAATGGGGTTTCTTAATGGTTAGATTAGCCATGGGTTGCAGCAGGAGCGACGTTTGAAGTTTGAAGTTGTAGTTTTGCTAATGAAAGAGGGGAATACATAAAGTTTAATTCTATAGAAGTAAGCACGTGATAGCGGGTCTTATTGTTAGGATATGACTGTATTTTAAGTGGGAATAGTTTGGTTTTTTTGTATTGAATGACAGATATATAAGTTGAATGTCGTTGAATGTCGTTGAATGTCACAATAACACAATAATAGTGCAGGTTAGAAAAGTAGCGGACAAGAGTTGTGGAGGGTACAAAAGTGTAGGATTGACATTTATCTTGGTCGTATAGAAAGTTGTAAGTATATATAGTAAATAGTGGTGTAGAAGAGAAGCCAAATAAAAATATCTTGAGAGGAATGAAGTCTGAGGGATTGAGTATGGAGGGGAGTTTGAGTCCAGTGTTTACAAAAGGCAGGTTGTTGAGGTATGGACCGATGATTCGTTGGGCATTGCAAGAAACAAATGAGATCAATGATATGGATGAGTGTCTAGTGGATGTTTTAAAAGGCTTTAATGATAAGAGCAAAGTAAAAAAAGATATTAACGTACAGTTTACGATACGGCAATCCAGTGTTGATCTCTTAGTTGAAAAAAAAGTGTTAAGCGTAAGAGAAACAGGTTGGCAAGTGCAAAAGGCGAAACAAAGACTATTGGAGAGCAGGATACGGAAAGAGATTGATTTAGAGCGTCCTGAAGATCATTTGCGAAGGTTCACAAGAGCTTTTAGAAAAACTGTTGCGAATGATGTGTCGAGTCCAGATTCGGAGGTACTAAACACCATAGTACCGGTCTTGCCAGAAGTGTCAAAAGTAGCTAAAAGGAAGAGAGTTGCGACAATTAAGTTGCCAGAAGTAAAAATTCAAAATATGGAGTGAAAAAAATGCATGAGGTTTATCGTATAGGTCAATGGTCGAAAAAGGGTAAAGAAAGAATAAATTGGAAAATGATGTTAAAAAGTTAAGCTGAAAGTTGTCTCATATTTTTTCTTCATAAATAGAATACGATCAAAAGTACCTCTCTAAATAACTTCGACTAGCCACATAGCTGAAGCCCTTAAAGAAGTCATTGTGGTCGATATTCCTCCTTGCAGGATTTTTCTTATCAAATTCACCGATATCCATAGCATTATCATAAATAGTTGTGTCTAATCGTTGCTCCGTGAATTCAGAGTCAAAATTTTCTGCTAACTCCCAGTCTGTAATGATAGGTAAAATGGGACCCACTCCCAGCTTTTTTAATTCTCCACTTGTCAGAAGATTCCAATCAATCTTTCGGAATATGAAGTGACCAGTATAACTAGTTGTCTTAGGTTGGCCTGCTTTCTTCTTTCTATTTCTTTCTCCATTCTTAGACCAATACTTGTCTACATCCCATCGTTTGGATGGGTCTTTTTTCAAGAGAGCTCCAAGGTAGTCTTTCATGCTATCACTTAAATAAAACGGAATCTTGGCACCACTTTTATCCTTGCGTATCTTGTTTAAAATAACTTTGTAATTATCACCTGTATAAGGCGGCTTACCGGTAAGCATATCATACACTAGACAACCAAGGGAGTACCAGTCACAATTCTGTGTGTATGCTTCACCAGCTAAGATCTCTGGTGCACAATATTCGGGTGTTCCTATAATGGAATGAAGTTGTGTTATGTCCTCTGTTTCATTTCCCATTTCATCAAAAGCACTTTTCTTAGATAGTCCAAAATCTGTCAGTACTAGATGTCCTTTCTCATCCAATAAGCAATTCTCCGGTTTTAAATCTCTGTACACAATACCTTTGGAATGTAGGAATTTCAAAGCACAACTGATTTCAGCCGCATAAAATGCAACCGTATTCTCGTCCAAACAACCGTTTTCCTTTAAATGATAAAAAAGTTCTCCCCCAGGTATATATTGTAATACCAAGTAAAGTTTATCATTATCGTGGAAAGAATAAAAAAGTTTAACAATATGCGGATGTTCTAGTTCAGACAAAATTGTTCTTTCCGCAAAAGTTCTTTCTAATCGTTTCTCTAGGGTAGTTTTAGGAGAAGTATCTTTTACGGCGCTTTCATTAATTAAAATTTCTGCCTTTTTTAACTGTTTCATTGCGTATAGTTTTGAACTCTTGTTATCTTTCACTAGCAAGACTTTACCATAAGCACCTCGACCAAGACATCTTATCGGTACAAAATTTTCCAGATTCCTGAATTCACCTCTAGAATGTATAGAAGTACGTCTGCCTTCCGTTCTTTGAACTGAATTCGAAACCAAAAAGCCTTTTTCATGACTGTCTTCGTCCTTATTATCCAAAGGGACTCTAATCGTATCCGGCCTAGAATTAACAAAAAATTTATCATACAAAGAAGATCTTCGCCTTCTTGGTTTTAACCCCAGAGATTGTTTCAAAACGCTCGCTCCTGAAGTCGACGTTTCGAGCATAGCAAAATCATCTAATCTTGTTTCCGACGACTGTTCGAAATATGTCCGTTCGGCTGAAGAGTTTATCGAT
Organism: Kluyveromyces nonfermentans; assembly: GCA_030569915.1. Taxonomy (NCBI): domain Eukaryota; kingdom Fungi; phylum Ascomycota; class Saccharomycetes; order Saccharomycetales; family Saccharomycetaceae; genus Kluyveromyces; species Kluyveromyces nonfermentans. The sequence continues at coordinate 110,087 of JAJLUD010000012.1, forward strand.
AGCAAATTTTTATGCCAGAGAGCATGTGTAGAAGGTATATTAGGATCAAAGTCATTAACAAATAGATCATCCGTTCCATCCGTCACATCACCTAGCCCTTCATCAAGAATAGCACAAGTATCATTAACTTTTAGTAAGTGTAAATCTTCGTCCAAGTCAAATATAGTCATATTCCCCTGATCATATGGAAATTATTAGAAATACTGAAAACTGCTTCTTAGTTGACGAGAAAGAAGGACTTTAAAACTTTGCTGGATTTATCAACGAACGTCTTATTCAAGGAGTGTTGGTTACGTTCCTCTAAAAATGCAGAAAAAAATAACAGACCTTGAAACCGATAAATAGATGTTCATTGCTTATTGCTAAGAGGTATAATGAAAATTAGATTGCTCAATTTATCAGATAAATACATAAAAAAGGTGAATATATCTAGTTATACAGAGTGGTTTGGATAAAGGTGATAAAATAAGTATCATTCATAATGGAAGATTTATAATGTGTATAAGGTCTGAAGTTTACCGTGGATATCTTGACTCATTAGTCCGTTTTGATAAAGCTTTTCATTAAGCGCTAAAATCAATTGAATAATTTGATCTGTATCTAAGTTCATAATGATCGTAGAGAGGATAGTTTCTACGGTTATTCTATTCTCACTGATAAACGTTTCGTAGTAGAGGTTCATGAAAGAACCCATCAAAAACTGACAATCAACTCTGTCAGTAATTCCACCATGACCAGGTATAGAATCACCAAAGTCCTTTACTTGGAAAGTTCTCTTCAAGCCAGATGCGAAAAAGCCACCAAAAGGTGCGAAAAGAGAGGCAAATGTTGCGAGATTCAATGCATGCAAATAGATTGGCTTGATGGTGACGACAGCAACACCAATTTTTTCGAAAATAATAGGAGGCAATCTAAAATCTTGTGGAATAAATACTGGGTTCAACTCACATGTTAACCGGGAGAAGGCGTTTGTTTTCAAATCAGTGACAGGGCAGGTTAGGTATGCATATGGGGTGAGCAACCTACTGAAAAGAATACTAGACACAGCAGTGAAAAACCATGCACCCAAGAACCCTTCTAATGTCTTCTTAGGTGAAATAGCAATCAACTTAGTCCGACCAAACGTGATACCACATAGGTAAGCAAATATATCGTTCACAATCACCAGTCCACAAGGCATCAAAAACCATATTAGACCATTCAAGACATTATTGATAATCAAATGGGCCTGAAAAACAACTAGCAGTAAAACCATGTGAGTAACACAGAGGGAGGCAAATTGAAATCTTAAATAGCCCTTTCTTAGGCTGCAAACAAAAATAACAAAACCTAAGACATACAAACAATAACAGACAAACAAATGATTCGACGAAATAAAGTTCAACACAGTGTATCTGATGAAGTAATCATTAAAAAACTTGAAGAGAGATTTTCCGTCCAAGTAATAAATCGTTGTGAATAAAAAGTACCAATTCAATGTCTTCGTAAGCGGTAGATTCTTCTCGCGACCAGATTGTCCAGTAACTGCGATACATTCTTTGAAGGTTGCAATTTGACAAGCCAAAATCAAAACAACACACCAAAAATGACCGGAAACGAGAACAACGAAGAAGCCAGCAATCATTACAAATGTCCATACGGTACGTATAAAGAAATTGTACAATTTAGAATCTTTTTGAACGACAGGAGTGTTTGGGGTTTTATCATCATTAACTACTTTAACCACATCCGATTTTTCTTTCATTGACATTGCTCGATTGAGGTGATCTTCTGATTTCTTTTCCGAAGCTATTTTAGAAGTCATTTGAGACACCTTTTGAAAGGAAATTGTAGTCAAGAATAACGCTACTCTAGCTTGTCTTTAGTGAAAAGCATACATTGAAATGTCTGTTGATCAAATGATTTTTTTTTTTTCTGATCGACTTAATTTTTTTTTCTTTCTAACATCGATATCATGTGAATCCATCCATATGTTGCACTTTCATCCAATTGCAAACTAATATTGAATTTTATAATTTACATACAGTTCTATTAACAAATCCAGGTACAGCTACTATAAAAGTCCTTGTTTCTTTAACTCCTCGTAAACTTTAACGCTCATAACATTTCCATCATCATCTTCCACTTCTAATAACATATCACGTTGTTTTATTTGTGATTCTATAGACAAGTCTCTTGCTTGCGATTGGAGCCTCTTCCAGAGTTCCTTTGCCTCTTGAATAGTAGAAATATCTTTAAACGATACTGAAGGATCTACTCCCAATGAACGTAAACCCTCTATGTGTTTGGTGGTGTTAAAATGCTTTTCGAACTCTCTCCTGCCCCGGTATATACTATTTCCACATATTTCACATGTGTATTCCATATTAAGGCCTTGTAACTTGTACAACCAGTGAGGAATAGGAAAACCGTCTGGACCGAGTGGAAGATTATAGGGATTTGTTGGGTCCATATGATCTTCTGGCTGTTCATGTTGGATTGATGTGTCGTACTTGTCTTCCTTCTCATCAGGAAGATAAACGGGAGCGTCAATTGCCTGTTGCATTTTTTCGAGTTCATCATTTAGTTCATCATTGGTGAAAGTGAGCTTTCGTTCCACTAAAGATCTTGTATTTAAAAGTTCTCGGTGTAAGTATATGGAATAACAATGCAACGAGTATTCCGTAAAAAGCATCTTCCTTTTTTTTTCTAGGTTAGTGACATGTCTATTACCATTCAGATGATGTAGAAATACTGTGAGAGTTTTGAAGCGTTTCTCGCATACTAGGCAAAAAACTTTTCCTTCTTTGGTCGTATTCAGGAAATCCGTTCTGAGAAGGTACTTTTCGAAATTACTCCGCAAAATCGGCTCTATACTCTCTTTATCAACCAATGGATAACATCTGCCAAAGAAAGATTTGTAATATTTTAACACCTCAGTTAGGAAGTTGCTGTAGTTCTTGGTGTTTCTTTTGATAAGTGGATGTGACAAAAACGCATCTGTTTCATAGGCCTCAAGGACATGTAAAAATGTTAAAAAATCTACTTCAGCATTTTTCGTTATATTAAGCCAAATCTCGTGGTATTTGGCAAGATTCATATATTTACCAAAAAACTCTTCGCGAGAGAATATAGCAGTGACATCAATTGCTTGTCCTTGAGATGATAGTAAATCTTTTTTATTTTCGCTCGAATTTGAAAATTGTTCATAATCATGTTTCAAATCTGATAAGGGTTGAAGAGAAGCATCGTATTTATCTAAAATTCCAGCAATCACATCTTCGAACTCTTGTAAGTTTAATTCCGTTTCAATAAGTCTATCAGCATTTACAATCTTTTTTGAGTGAAGTTCTTTCAAAAGCTTCCTATATTTTGCCATGAAGAGAGCTATTTCGAACTCTTGAGTCTTGATTTGTTTCAAACTTCTTTTAGTTCTTTTGTGCCGATAGATCCTATTCTCTAATACATCGGTTTTAGGCACAGCTTTTAGTGGATGGCCTAGTATATCCATAATTTCATTGTATCGGTAAAAAATCTCAGGATTTCTTCGCAGTCTGTCAGAAATGGCATCCTCAATGACTTCCAACTCCTCTAAAATCGAACGTTTCCGTTCCAAATCTTCAAATACATCCATGAAGCCTAGTTTTATATAGACAGGACAGAGTGATGAGTAAAACTATTTTATGGTTGGACAAGTTTACAACGCAACTTCAACACCAAAAGTATCCGCATTTAATATGCGGAAAAATTATATGCGATGTACAGATGTTGGAATGTTAAATATCTCCGATATATAGCATTAGTGGGATTAATATACATTTATAGAGGTTAAATGAAACACCAACGGAGAAGCATATTCGATCTATAATAACAAACATGTGCGATATATTTAGAATTTTCTTTTCTTTGATGGACGTGCATTTTTCGCTTTCCGTTTTTCCTTTACCAATCTTTGTTTCCTAATGTCTTCGACAGATTTAACTTCTTGTTTCATACCAGGAGCAGAATAGCCCTTGACATGGACACCTCTTTGCAAAGCGGCCGCAAGCTTCTTCTTTTGAGATTTATAATCATCTCTATGTCTATCCGGTAGTTTTGGAGCCTTTTGTCCTTTGTGAACAAATCTGCCATTTGAGGAAGTTTTGTCTTTGGTTGGATCATTGAGTAAGTTAGAGTTAATAGTCGATTCCCTTGCGCCGACTTTTAATGGTGTAAGTTTTCTGGCCTTGGACCATTCCTGGAACTTCCCAGATCTGAAAGTTGCAGGAATTTTTTGCCCACTTTCACCAATGATATATTTTTTATTGTCTAAACCTTGAGTATTAACATACTTTTGCCTCTTTTTGTCCCATTTGACAGTAGCAGTTTGCTTATGATTTTGAACTTTGTCGTCATTGTCCAAGTTGAATGCCGCATTATTTGCATCTGTGATAAACCCAGAGGATAGTTGAAGCTGTTTATCTTGGATTTCACTGGCTGACGCAAAGTGCGACAGGTAGAAATTTGGATCTCTAAAGCTTTTCTTCTTTTTCCCTTGATTTGATTGCTGTTCTAACAAGGTATCTGCATCTTCAAATTGTCCTAAAACTTCATCTGGAATGCTGTATCCCACCTCATTTTCATCACCCTTCAAAATTTCATCCTCAATTGTGTGTCGCAATCCTGCCAACCTTTCCTTTTCTAACAGCTCTTTTCTTTCCTTTGCCCTTCGTTGAATAGGTGCGATTTGTTTTCTTCTTCTCTTCATCAAAACTGCTACCTCATCATCTGGGTTTCTAGCGAATTCAAACACTGTTTCCTTATTGTGTCTATTTTGCAATTTTGCCAAAAATTCCAACTTTTCCTTCTCAACATTTTTACCAAAAAATGGATTCTGTTCATCCCAACCGGCAGCTATAATCTCCTTTGACCTCTTCACGGATTCAGGCGAAGCCGCGGTTCTTGTCCTCAAGTATAATTTTTCAGCTTTCAATGAAACACTTCTTAACATTTTCAAGTCAAAATCAGATTGGATCATATTCTTGTAAAGATCCCCCATTCCTTCAATGTCTAGACGTGGAGACGAACCGAGTACCAATCTGTTGGTATAAGAAATCTTTGGTTTCTCGAATCCTATTTTGCCTTCACTGACTGCCTTTTTTTCCAACATACTACATGTGGCATCGTGCATCCTCGTCAATAAGATTTTCTTCCCCAAAAACAATTCAAGATCCAACAAATATGGCAATTCACTTTCAGAAACAATCGAATACGCCCAACCTCTATTACCGGCTCTTGCAGTTCTACCTACACGATGGATAAAAATTTTAGAAGAAGCAGGTAATGAGTAGTTTATAACGTTGGCTAGCAGAGGAATATCTACACCTCTTGCTGCAACATCTGTAACAACTAAAATAGATGTCAACCCAGTTCTGAAATTGTTTAGTTGTTGGTTACGTGCATGCTGATTCAAAGTACCGTAAATATAGGACACAAGGTAACCACAGTTCTTAAGAAGTTGAGAAATGTACTCCACGTGATGTCTAGTCGGAACAAACACGATAGTTGCCTTTTCTGATGGTAATTCACTTACAGAATGGAATTTCTTCACGAATTTGGATTTCTTTCTCTTTTTACTGTTTTTGTTATCACCATCGCTTTCATCACTGTCCGAATCATTCTTTTGCTGCTCCTTGTACTTTCTGATCTCATCTTCATTCGAAATCGGAATTTTAATCACTTCCTGTAATAAATATAACAGATTTGACTCACGTTCATCATTTTTGGTTGATAAAAAGAGCATTTCCAAATTTTCTGAAATTTTTGTTTCTGTATCTAACCTGACCAAGACAGGATTCGTCAAACCTGCCTTTGCAAAGTCAACTAATGAAGCTGGTAAAGTTGCTGAAAACAAAAGCGTTTGTCTAACGGAAGGTAAAGCGGCTAGAAGTTCATTAAGTTGTTCCTGGAAACCCATTTCGAATAACCTATCAGCTTCATCAAAAACAATATATTCAACTGATTTCAAGTCAAGATCCATTTCAACTTTCAAATGCAGGAATCTACCGGGAGTAGCAATGACCACATCAGGATTGCTCATCATCATACCAAATTGATCTTCTAAAGAATCACCACCAGTTAATAATACGGAACGCAGATCCGATCCCTTTGAAAATTCTTTGAAAACTTTAAATGTTTGCATAGCCAGTTCTCTTGAAGGAGATAAAATAACAGCACGGGCACCGATCTTTGCTGAATGTGTTTTTAATTTCTCAATCATAGGTAAAACAAAGGCTGCAGTTTTACCCGAACCTGTTCTAGCCATACCGACAATATCTCTATTTTGTAAGATCAGTGGAATCGTCTTTCTTTGGATTGGTGTTGGCTGACGGAAACCTTTTTTAGTGATTGCATTAAGAATAAATTTGGAAAGACCAAAACTAGCAAATGACCCTTTTTTAGCCTTTTTCGTGCTATCTGCTGTAGTATTAAAGTAATCGTTAATATCATCCATCTGATTTGTTGCGGTTTCACCTTCTTCATCTGACAGTTCTAGACTAGGGAATTTCCCATCACTTAATCCTTCCTTAGAATTTTGTTTGCTATTCTTTTTCTTGGTAGTGGAAGATTGCTCCAAATCTGAATAATCAATTATATCCTGAACTTCTTGGTTATCACTATCATCATCATTATCCTCCTCTTCACTTTGATCGTCATCGCTGCTTCTCAAAGCGATGTCGGAGGCGATATCAAAACGATCATCATCGTCAGATAACTCAGATTCTTGCTCCTCGACAAACCGTCTTTTACCTAAGCTCATATTTGTTAGCTAGTGTAGAAGCTTTGAGAAAGTTTTAAACTTTTCAGTGATCCTACCCTTGCGTCAGTTAAAGCTATGTTCTAATTGGCTTTTACCTCATCGCATCTCTATGTAGTTGTTAACCTAAAATTTTCTTGCTTAAAAAGAAATTATCGTGGAACCCACACACCATGAGCTTTAGATGTTGATGGTATAGAATCAAACATCAAGATATGTACTATGGGAAGGGTTTGCTTACAATTACGTTATGATTCATTATTTTAATATTCCAGCAACACTAAATAATTTATTAACGACGAGCTATCCCAGTTTTCATACTTTTCAGTTGTCTTTTTTATCTTTTAGTTGAGGAATTTGACAGTGGGTGATATATGAACTGAAAAGATCTTCCAAGAATTCCAATAAGGATTATTGTGATTGAATTGAATCACAGCTGGTACTAGAGGGTCGAATAACTATACCGTAAATATGTTACGAGGAAAATTTATGGCCTTGTGTCGAGATAGGATACCTCAAGGATATCAAATTCAACATATGCCTTCGAGATTTGACAATATTGTGATTGGTATGTCAGGAGGTGTAGACTCATCAGTGTCAGCAGCGTTATTCGCCGACTACCCAAATGTCCATGGTGTGTATATGCAGAATTGGGGAAAAGACCAGTCTTTGTCGGGACCAGAAGAAGAACAATGCTATGAGAAAGATTGGAAGGATGCTGTTAAGGTGGGAGAACATCTGAATATTCCTGTTGAATTGGTAAATTTTGAGAAGGATTACTGGCACAATGTTTTTGAGCCAATGCTAGAACAATATAACCGTGGGAACACACCGAATCCTGATGTTGGTTGCAACGAATTTGTAAAATTTGGTAGATTGGTAGAGCATATGGACGAAAAGTTTGGTAAGGATAATTACTGGTTGATTATGGGGCATTATGCCAGGGTTCTTAGGTCTGATACTTCTAAAGAAATTTCAAATCTTTTACGTGGATATTTTAGGCCGAAAGATCAGAGTTACTATTTGTCTCACGTTTCTCCAAATGCACTTGACCGCACTATATTGCCTATAGGGAATATGACTAAACCAGAAGTGAGAAACTTCGCACATGAGGCTGGTTTACATACTGCCAAAAAACCTGATTCACAGGGCATATGCTTTGTAAATAATTCTCAACGTGGAAAATTCAAGAATTTCCTCGAGCAATACATTCCAAGTAATCACGGAAACGTTGTCACGATCGATGAGCACACTGGCGAGAGGATAATATGGGGTACACACAAAGGACTCTGGTCTTATACAATTGGGCAGAAAGTTGGCATTTCGTTACCGCAAGGCGATCCAAGATATAAAGGAGCCTGGTTCGTCGCCGAAAAAAATGCTGATACCAATGAAATAGTCATTGTCAGAGGAAGAAACCATCCAAAACTCTTCAGAGACAAGTTATCTTTTAAAAATCTAAAAATATTATCCACCGACTCGGCAGAACTAGAAAATTTGGATCAATTAGCAAGAAAGAATGAACTTTCTATACAATATCGTTCTTTACAAAGTCCTATTAATGTGATTTCTATTACAAAATCTGAAGATAATACGTTCACTGTTGTATTAGAAGAACCTCAGAGAGCAATGGCACCTGGTCAATACTGCTGTCTTTATAATGGTGAGCGAGTGCTCGGTAGTGGAATTATATCAAATTGAGGCTGATGAATACGATACCATACCGATTGTAAATAACTATGTACATATATAAATGAAAGTAATGTAGCATGTATATCACGTGATATGGCATAGCTTATTTCTCTCTTCGTTAGAAGCTAATTATAAAGCCACACATAATATTATATGCAAGTATCAAGAAAAATTGTTCTAAAATCTAATGTGATTCACCAACTGAAGATATCTCGTTCACCACTTTAGTTTCAATTACTTTATTTTTGAGCAAGTAGGTGTACTGTATTCATAAAACAATGTCTTTCAGTAGAGAGTTATTTGTTGCGACTCAAGCTGTTCGCAAAGCTTCACTCTTGACAAAGAGAATTCAATCCGATATCATATCAAACAAAAATTCAACCATTACTAAATCTGATAGTAGTCCAGTAACTATTGGGGATTACTGCGCACAGGCTATTATTATCAATACTATTAAATCCAATTTTCCAGATGACAAAATAGTGGGAGAAGAATCAAGTGATGGCTTGAATAATGCGTTTGTGTCCGAAATTTTGGAGCGTATCAGGGAGAATGATGCCATATTTCCGGTAGAATTCTCAAATATTGAACAATCGAATGATTTCTGTTTTTCAAATGCTCAGTATCCACTAAATTCTATTGAAGAAGTCAAAAGAGTAGTGGATTTCGGAGATTATGTCGGTGGTAACAAGGGCAGATTCTGGTGTCTAGATCCAATAGACGGCACGAAGGGATTTTTAAGAGGTGATCAGTTCGCTGTCTGTTTAGCACTTGTTGTTGATGGCATTGTCCAAGTTGGTGTAATTGGTTGCCCTAACTTATCTTTGTCAAACTATGGACATGACGATATTTCACCCGAAGCTCAACGTTTTGGCTATGTCTTCAGAGCAATCAGAAATAATGGCGCTGAGTTTTCGGTCACCACCAAGAACGACTGGCAACCAATCCATGTAAGAAATATTCCACAAACTTCCCAAATGGTATCTCTCGAAGGAGTGGAAAAGAGTCATTCTGCACACGATGAACAGGCCGTAATCAAATGCGAACTAGAAATAACTCGATCTCTGCATCTGGACTCTCAAGTTAAATACTGTCTTCTGGCCTTAGGTCTTGGTGATATATACCTTCGTCTACCTATCAAAATGTCCTACAGCGAGAAAATTTGGGATCACGCTGCCGGTAACGTCATTGTCGAGGAGGCAGGAGGAATACATACCGATGCTCTACAAAATATACCACTAAACTTTGGAAACGGCAGAACTCTTGCAACAAAAGGTGTTATAGCTTCAAGCGGTCCATCAGAACTTCATACACGTGTTGTCTTGACATCTGCTCGCTTGTTGAAACCATCAGAGAAGAATTAACCCTTTCATATCTATGTTATATATATGAACTTATTCACATGTATATTATTTCGTAAAATTTTATTCCAATTCATTCCTACAATGATCCATAAAACTTAAATATTAAACACAAACTAAAAAAAAAAGGAAATAAACTGAAGAAAATTCTATGAATCATTGTTATGAAGTCTGCATCTAAAACAATAAACTACTTTCGTTCATTTATTCAGTGTATTCTTAAACTTATAATATAGAGAACATTTCGATTTCTTGATTTTTTTATGTAACTTTGGAGGGCGAATAATCCAATATGTTTTTTTTATTTTAGGAAAAAAGGGGAATTCATATAAACCCGAGAAAAAAGCATGTAGGTTAGTTTAGATGGTTTGTTGCGTTCAGCATTGCCATGAAATGTAGGTGAAATAAGAAATTAAACAGTCGTAGGGTCCAATAAATCTGGTAGCTTAAAAAAACAGAGGACGGTTCATTAGAAGGAGGATAAAAGCTTTACGAGAGGAATATAGACATATTGCTGAAGGCGAGGTCATTTGTCTTGAAAGATTATTTAATTTGGAAGAAAGGTTCCTGTTGGTTTTAAAAGTTTCCATCTAAAGAAAAGAGAAAGATTTGTTATAGGAGCTGTACAAATGGAACTTGATTTGTTTCTGTTGTTCTGCGTTAAGTTTTAGTCGGTGAATTTTGTGTGGAAAGAGTAGACAGAGTTAGACTCATTTCAATATTTTTCGTTGCTGGAATATACCTCAGTAGATTGTTTGATATCTAAGGTGAGCTTGCAGCAGGGATTTTAAAGAGGTATTAAGAAGAGTTGCTAGGAGGCGAAAAGATTATTTTTAGGTTTTACGAAGAAGTGAGGTAGGCCAAGTTAAATAGAAATTATTCACTAGAGCAGCACCTTTGCAGGAGAGGAGCCGGTGAACGGAGCGGAGTTTATTGTGTTGTCATAAACGACAAGGTCATGAAGTTAGATTATGACATTATCGGCTATTCTAGAGCGTATGATGGTAAATATCGACGTTTCTTGGGTAGTGATAATTTAGATACGACGACGATGAATCAAGTCTTTGGGCTACCTGGGTTGTATTCGACATTCACTGATTCGGAGTTGTTGAAGTTGCGAATAGTTGATATTCTAGCTTCGGTAATATCTATCGTATCATGTGGAGTGGGCATTTATCTGATAATTAGTATTGACAAGAGACGAAAGATGTTTAGACATCAGTTAATTTTTTTCCTTATTATATTTGACCTTTTGAAAGCCATAGTTCTATGCATATACCCGATCATTGTTCTTATTTGGAGCAGATTATATGGAGACTCTGTGTTTTATAATACACTTGGGTGGCTTACTGCCTTTGCAGTAGAGGGTTCGGACGTGGCAATTTTTGTTTTTGCACTTCATTTCGGTATCTTGATCTTTAAACCTAACTGGAAATGGTTAAATCGCAGAACTGGAAATATGGAGGGTGGATTTTACAGACTAAGAGCATTGATGTACCCTTTGACTTTATCAATCCCAGCAATCTTAGCCAGTCTGGCTTTTATAGATTTTCGAACAATAGATGAGGCTGTCATAAAGGCTAATACAAACGTTGTTTTGGATAATAATTACTACAACTTCACATTCCAAGCCTATTTGGGTGGCTATAAACCTTTAAGCGAGTGGTGCTACCTACCACCATACCCATACTGGTATCAAATAGCTCTAGCTTGGGGTCCGAGAATAGTAATAATCATTATGATCTGGGCTATTTATATTGGCATTTATTTGTTTGTCTCAATCGAAAGTCGAAAAATTAAAACGGAAATTCATGAATTTCGAGAGGTACCAGTCCAAATTGAACATACTACAGAAGGAGATGGCTCATTTGATGGATTGTTACATTTTGCAAAGCTATTTCTACGTCACGCTAAAACTTTTTTTCTGATAATACTCAGGCTTTTGAAAAGCTTCTTCTTTTTTCGGATCGATGAAGACGAAGACTTTAGCGAGCGAAAGAGAAATAAGAATTCTCAAAGGATGCTATCAAACTCACTTCCAGATTTCCATGACGACAGACCTATCATATCTAACCAAGATATATCTTCAATTGATGATGTCGATATCGAAGATGGTTATAACAGTGATAGCAATAATTGTCTTCAAATCCTAAGTAATGGACATGAACACAATATTTCAAAAGTAAAAAATTCAGCATCCTCACCTTCTGGAAAAAATAGGAAAGAATTCAAAGTATCCAAACCTAGGAGAACCACTATAAAGAATAAAGATCCAGAGAATCAATTCAGCAAAACAGATCACGGGAATTCTCTTTATTTGAATACGTTAAAACGAGTGACTTCACACACATTTACTGATAATCATTTAAATACCTCCAAGAACTTCGTCATAATTTCAAAAAAGCACAATACAGTCTCTTCAAATGATGTACACAACCGAAAAGCTTTTAAATCATCAAGGTTTAAGGAAAAATTCTGGCGCCATCGTTCAAAATCACCCGATCAAGCTTCTTCGACTTTCGATCAAAATACGAATATAGGAAATGAAGAATCTTCTTTGTATTCGACTTCGGACCAATTCAATGCCCAATCCCATTTAGAGGAATTTGCAGATCTTAACGGTCATGTGGAACGTATAAAGAATGGATTTCAATCGGAGATGTATAATGACTTTAAAAGACGAAGAGATCAAATCAAAAGAAATATCAAATCCATCTTCATTTATCCTATAGCTTACGTTATTTTGTGGATTGTACCTTTCTTTGTTTATTGTTTATCGTTCAAGTACGAAATTCTTAACGGACCGGTTGTTGGTCTACACTATGTTGCTACATTTATGCGACCTCTAAATGGGTTTGTGGATGTCTGTGTTTTCGTATTCCGAGAGCTTCCATGGAGATATTCATGGGCGTGTATTCAAACAAAAGAATTGATGAATAGATATCGATTAAAAGGTGAAATTGGGGAAAGTGAAATTATGGCTCTATGCAACAGTCCTTTAGGGAGAAAAGGATGGTATTATAGGGGACGATGGGCTAGAGAAGAATGCTGGAAACATAAACCGCAGACTTGGAAACGTGTATGCTGGTACGTACACAGATCAATCAAAGGACTTTTAAAGAATTCTTTTGACTACTCGGATCGCTGTTTAGACCGGGCTTATTGGAACGCCTACTATACAATGAGAGATCCTAACGTTGGACCAGCACTTTCAACTAAAAATGGCTTATGCTCCATGAACAACAGTTTGTCTTCGAGTTTCACCGATCACACGAGTGAGTACTATAAAGATGTTATTAAAATTCCAATTTTTTGGAGGCTACTACATAAATTTCCCTTACAGGAAGGTATTGACTTGGATGAGCTTGACCGTCATATTCGAGAAAAATATAGAAATGACGATTTTGTTCTTCCTGGACTTGCGTTGATATTAGCTAACAACAACGAAAACTCTTCATCTTTCAAACCATATTTCCAGTTTGATACTGCTAAAGATAAATCAAGTTTTGAAGATTTATCCGGTAGTAGGAAGGAGGAACGTAGTTTATGCGATGAACAAATTTCTTCTCGAGATGGCGAGAAAAGAAAAATAATGAATATGGACTTTGTGGATGTATGTATTGGGAATAGTTCTGAAGGAGCTAATGATTCTGGATCAAATTATGACAAAAGAGTAGATTTGCTCAGTTTCCTTAAATCTTCCCCATAATTTGGACTATGAAGACGGACTTCAACAGGCCGTGGGGAGGGAGTTATTCTTGTGATGCATTTTTGAAACTGAATGAATAATACCATATGAGTTATCTAAAATTCTTAAATTTTTAGTGTTAATAGGCTTTCGTATTTGAATTAGAGAGCATTAAATCATTTTTCTAGTATGTTAATTCTAATGCCAACTTTTCTTCGTTCCTATCAGAATGGAACTTTCGGTATATTTATTTTTTTACTCGCGAGTGCTAGCTTCAACTTGAAGTATATATATTCTGAAGGCAATCCTCATTCAAAGGGAACAATTATTATGGCTCATAATCTAGAGATATACGCTTGTACTTTCAACTGTGCAAAAAGTTTTCCGTTCAACAATGAAAGTCACATAAAGGTATTGTTGGAACAACTAATTCCGCAAGTAAGTTTTCATGATTTTTATATTTTAGGATTTCAGGAGTTGGTTCTAATATGGCAAGGATCCTTTCCACAAATAGTTTTGAAGCGTTTAGAAGATCTTGAGAAAAAGATACTTCAACGACTCAATTCTGGCTCCAAGAAATACAAATGTGTTAACATAAATTGTCTTGGGGCCATCGGAATAATGATGTTTTGCAAAGCAGAATACGATATCTTGAATGTGAGGCAATGCAATATAAGATGTGGTACATTTTACTCTAGTCTTAAAGGTGCTTCTGCAATAAAGGTTACTATTAGCATAAATGGAATCGTGGAAACTATTGTTGGTATTTCTGTCCATCTGGCTGCAAATGAGGGTGAGCGGAATTTACTGCGAAGATTACAAGACTATGAAACTATTAGACGTAACATGACAACTGAATTTGGTAGCATTCTGAATAGCCATGTTTTTTTTGTTGGCGATATGAACTTCAGACTTACGAAACGCTTCTCTGATGTCAATTACGCTGATCCAAATACCATAGAATATCTTATTGAAAGAAATGATGAATTGACTGCGGCTATTCGCGAAAATAGTAACTTCGAACTGTTTTCAGAGCCAAAAATATCATTCCCTCCAACATTTAAATACATTGTCCATGAACAAAATTTACCCACCGACCCCCTTGCCTATAACTTGAAGAGACAACCTTCTTGGTGTGACCGAATTTTATATAAGGGTTACACACAACCGGTTAAGATACATCTCTACAAACCAATCCCCAGAACTAGTGATTTTTATTTTACCGATCATCAACCTGTCGTATTGTCTCTTACGGTCCCTCGTATCCAACCTGATATGCATACATCCGCATCTTTTCCCACTTCTCAGATGTCTTTTGATTCATTGCGTCATACTTTTGGATATTTGACAGATATCATCTTAGGTTATAGTGGATGGTTATACTTCGAACACCCAATTATTACATCAATGTTTCTTCTGGTGCTCATCATTTATGGAATGAGGTTTTGAATATATCATGCTTGTGATTGCATATCTTGTTTCTTAGTTCTGCTTCACAGTGACGACGTAGACTATGATTTGTGAAATGCTAGTAATAATTTTTTTTTTTTGTTAAAATAAGATTTAGCGATGGTAGGAAACCTATAAACGAATCGGTTAATATCTTCTTAGTGAAATCATCACGAATCTTTATTATTGTGCCGTTACAGCACATGGGTTAATGGCAATAGGGAATATAAGGAGAAAATTTTCAAATATTATACTACCTAAGAACATGTACACCTCTAACCATACTGAGCATATCAAGAGAAAGGTCACTTGTTCCGATGAAATGATTGACAAACAAAAAAAGAGCAAAAAAGGTAGTAATGTGGGCGAACTGAGGGATAAACAAGGGTTTAAGCTCAAATCTCAAGATGCAACTTCTGGTAGGCATAAGCAACAAGATCCTGATTATTCGGTGGAGATTGAAGGTCCATTAAGAAAAGTGATTCCCTATTTTTTCACATATAAAACTTTTTGCAAGGAAAGATGGAGAGACAAGAGACTATTGGATATCTTTGTTGAGGAGTTTCGTGACCGGTCAGCAGAATACTACCAGAAGACAATTGCTGCTGGAAAGGTATATTTAAATGATGAAGTTGCAACCTTGGATTCCGTTGTTCGTAATGGTGATCTTATAACCCATGAGATTCATCGTCACGAACCGGCAGTCACGTCACGACCCATCAAGACAGTATTTGAAAATGATCATATTTTAGTTATAGATAAACCTGGAGGAATTCCAGTACATCCTACAGGGAGATACCGATTCAATTCTATAACGAAAATTCTAGAGAAGAAATATGGGTATTCTGTTCATCCTTGTAATAGGTTAGATAGGCTGACTAGTGGTCTAATGTTCCTTGCAAAAACTCCTCTTGGTGCTGATCAAATGGCTGAACAGATCAAGGCTAGGGAGGTTAGCAAAGAATATGTGGCAAGAGTTGTTGGTGAGTTTCCAACTGGACAAATTGTTGTGAACGAGCCACTAAGATCAGTAGCTCCCAAAGTCGGTTTAAATGTTGTGTGCGATATACAAGATCCTGGAGCAAAGGAAGCTCGTACAAGCTTTGAAAGGATTAGTTTTGATGGCGAAACCAGTGTAGTGAGATGCAAGCCTTTAACTGGTAGAACCCATCAAATAAGAGTACATTTGCAATTTCTAGGCCATCCCATCGCAAATGATCCTATATATTCTAACCCTGTAGTATGGGGGTCAAGTCTAGGTAAAGATTATAAAGGTGATTACAGCGAAATAATTGAGCGTCTGGACAAGATTGGAAAAACTGAATCCGCAGAAAGTTGGTACCATCCTCATTCAAATGGCGAAGTACTGCTCAACAAGAAGTGTGAAACGTGTGATACTGAGCTATACAGTGATCCAGGTCCGAATGATCTTGATCTATGGTTGCACGCCTATCGTTATGAATCCACTGAAGTAGACACAAATGGAAATAAACTATGGTCCTACAAAACTGATTTCCCAGATTGGGCCATTGCTCCTCATAAAAAATATATGGAAATGGCGATAAAAGAAGCTAAAAAGTGCGAACCCACAACTACCGCGTTCAGTGTCGGTGCAGTTCTCGTAAATGGCACCGAAATACTTTCCACCGGATTTTCCAGAGAGCTTCCGGGCAACACACATGCCGAACAATGTGCATTGGATAAATTTCGCAATAACACAGCAAATTCTCCAATCCCACATGGAACAATATTGTACACAACAATGGAACCCTGTTCCT
Organism: Kluyveromyces nonfermentans; assembly: GCA_030569915.1. Classification (NCBI taxonomy): domain Eukaryota; kingdom Fungi; phylum Ascomycota; class Saccharomycetes; order Saccharomycetales; family Saccharomycetaceae; genus Kluyveromyces; species Kluyveromyces nonfermentans. Next base: position 126,830 of record JAJLUD010000012.1, read on the forward strand.
TGAGACTTAGCGGAAACTTGCCTTGTGTGGATAGAATAATTAATACTAATGGTGCAATTTCCGTGGTCTTCGTTGGTGTTATGGAACCTGATACTTTCGTGCAAAAAAATACAAGTTTAAACAAATTATCTGAAAATGGAATAGAATATATACTCATCCCAGGATATGAGAAGGAATGCCTCGAAGCGGCATTCAAAGGTCATTCTGACGAACAGAAGAACTAGATATTCTTAGATTAAGAAGTTTTGATCTTTGTAATTTATATGTAACTCAACTAGCGAATGTTTGCAACAAAAAAAAAAACCGAAAAAAAAAAAAAAAATAAAACAAAAAACAATTGGATACCAGTATATATTTTATTCGAAAAACTACACTTGTAACTTTAAAATTTCGAAAGGTGTAATAGAGAACAACCAATCACATAGTTCGGTAAGCTAGTATTTAACGAGCACTTGTACAAGCAAAACATTTTGAAACATTTAAGATGTCCAGAAAAAAACCGTCACCAACTAATAGATTTGTCTCAAATATTGGCAGATCGAAAGATGACAACAATATGATTGAGGCGTTAAAACTGTACGAAGCGAAGCAATATAAGAAGTCTTTGAAACTTTTGGATGCTACGCTCAAGAAAAACAGTAGTCATCTAGACTCTTTAATTTTGAAAGCTCTCAATTTGCAATTCTCATCGTCAGAAGCGGACGCAGCAACTTTTGTTCAAAAGGCCCTCAGCAAGATAGATGGAACGAAGGCGTCGCCGATTGGATGTCATTTATTGGGAATTTACTATAGACAAACGAAGCAATATTCAGATGCTGTCAAATGGTTCAAAGCATCTTTGGACAACGGCTCTACCAATATGCAAATCTACCGGGATTTAGCTAGTCTGCAATCGCAAATTCACGATTTTAAAGGTGCTTTGAACTCAAGAAAGCTGTATTGGGAAAATTACATGGGATACCGTGCTAATTGGACTTCCTTAGCAATTGCGTATGATTTGAATGATCAACCTTCAGAAGCGATCAGCACTCTATCCAAATTTGAAGAATTGGCTGTTGGTAAGTTAGGTGAGAATGAAATGTTCGAAAACAGTGAATGTCTGATGTACAAAAATGATCTCATCTACAAAAAAGCAGGTTCTGATCAAGCGTTGCTTAAAGAGGCTTTGGAAGATCTAGAAAAAATTTATGAGAATGTTTTTGACAAAAATGGATGGCTAGAAAGAAAAGCTGCAATTTTAATGAAACTTGGACAAAAAAAAGATGCATCATTAGTGTATCGAGCATTAATTAAACGTAATCCAGATTGTTTCAAGTATTACAAGTTGCTGGAGGTTTCTTTGGGAATTCAATCGAACAAAAAATTGAAAGCAACTCTATATGAGAAATTGGCAAAATTCTATCCGAGATCCGAACCACCTAAATTTATCCCTCTCACCTTTATAGAAGATTCGAATGAATTAAAAAGTAAACTCGGTGCTTATGTCACAGATCAATTGAATCGAGGTGTTCCTGCTGCATTCAACAACATTAAACCACTTTACAAAAAAAGGCATATTCCTTCCCTCGTAGAGGAAGTGGTTTTAGAATATTACCAGACACTTTCTCCTACTGATCAACCTACTCAATTTGTTTGGACAACTTACTTCTTGGCGCTTCATTACTTACATTCAAAGAAATTGCCCTTGGCTAATGAGTTTGCAGAAAAAGCTTTGAATCATACTCCAACTTTGGTGGAATTGTATATTTTGAAAGCTCGCGTGCTAAAACATCTAGGATTACTAGAAGACGCTGCTAATGTAATGAACAAGGGGAGAGAACTGGACTTACAAGATAGATTCATTAATGCAAAGACAACCAAGTATATGTTAAGGGCTAATATGATTGATGAGGCTGTCAAAATTGTATCCTTATTCACCAAAAATGACTCATCTGTGAATGGTGTCCTCGATTTACATGTTTTAGAAGCTTCTTGGTTTATTATTGAACAAGCAGATAGTTACTTCAGACTCTACTTAGATAATTACAAGTGCTTACAACAATTGAAGAGTAAGGACGTGACACCACTTTCAGATGACGAAAAGACAGACTTTGAAAAGCAGTTGAGAGATGCTGAATATAACACCAAGAAGTATCAAGGACTTTCGTTGAAAAGATATCTGGCCATTGCAAAATTTTACAAACAATTCTCTGATGATCAAATGGACTTCCATTCATACTGTATGAGAAAAGGTACCCCAAGACAATATTTGGATATGATTGAATGGGGTAGAAACATTTTCAATTCGCCAATGTTTTTACGTGCAATGGAAGGTGCCTCCAAAATTTTCTTTATAATTGATGATACCTTAAAGAAAAAGGATGAAGAAGCTGAAACTGAACTCCCTTCCACAAAGAAGAAGAACAACAAGAAAGCTAAAAAAGAGGCCGCGGCTTTCAATAAACAACGGGAAGAGGAAAAATCACATGTTTTGGCGAAACTTGACGATGAAGATCCTTTTGGCGAGAATTTGCTGAAGGATACCAATCCATTGAAGACATTTAATGAAGAATTTTTTGAATTATACCTTTCTCAAACTAATGAATGTTCTAGGAGATATATCCTTGAATTCAACTACCATTTACGCACAGGCAAGTTGGCATTAGCTTATGGTTCATTTAATAAGTATGTCAAGAATTATGGAAAGAACTCCTTGGCTGGGGCATTAGGGATGATTTTATTAGAACATACTAGTGACCAATATTACCATGAGCAAATTGCAAAGAAAGTAGCTTTGAAAGGTATAGAAAAAGATATACCTGAACTTCTAAAGGAATCTGATGATAAACTTGCACTTCTTTGCGAAAACTTCAAATTGGATTTAAATAGTCTTTTATTATTGCACGAACACAATCTAAATTCCATACCAGTGGAAAAAGTGAAAGCATTAATAATGGATTTATTGCGTGATGAAGAACCTTTTGTCCAAACCCAGGTCTTGCAATATGAATTTAGATAATGAGGAAACAAAGAATTGAAAATAAAAATAGAGAATAAAAACATCCTTCACACTCACATTTATACTGGTTCCTGTTGCGTTGTAACTATTAACGTCACACTTGTCTAGGTTAGTGATTGCATCGGTATTGTTTTAAAGAGAAAATAAACGTATTTATAATTCATTCCAAATTTTTTAAATAATGAACTTCCCCATCTAAATTCCTTAAACGCTCAGCAGCTTGTTCAGCTGTTAGATCTCTTTGTGGTTGGCCTAAAAGTTCAAAACCAACCAAGAACTTTCTTACAGAAGCAGACCTCAATAATGGTGGATAAAAATGCATATGAAACCACGACAATTGAAGTTCTATTGAAGATGCGTTTAAAGGAGCCTGATGTAAGCCCATAGAATATGGAAAACTTGTTTCAAACAAATTATCGTATTTGATGGTTAGTTTCTTTATTGCATCAGCTAAATCATTTCTTTCCAAATGAGTAAATTGATTCAATGACGGCAGATGACGCTTAGAAACGATCATGGTCTCAAAAGGCCAAATAGCCCAATAGGGAACTACAATAATAAAGGATTCATTTTCATAAACAATCCTTTCAGCTTCTCGTTTCTCTAATGCAACATAATCTGTCATCAAATGACTGGCGTTCTTTTTACTATATTTACCAAAACTCTCGAATTCTTTTGCGGGCTCATTTGGAACACAATCTAAACACCATGCCTGTCCATGGGGATGGAGATTTGAACATCCCATAGCTGTTCCTTTATTTTCAAAAATCTGGAGATATTTGTATGGTTTCTTTTCATCTTTCGCTTCTTGTTCCAGATCTATATACAGTTTACTCCAAGCCCTAATAACATCACCTATTTCATCGATGGTCATCTGTGGCAATGTCAAACTATGATTTGGAGAAAAACAAATAACATAGCAATTCCCCTTGACTCCTTTCATTTTGAACAATCTTTCTTTTAAAATGTCTGTTCCTTCATTCTCTTCTACATACTCGGCTTGATTCTGTTTTACAGCTGGATAGTCATTAGGAAAAATATACGTAGTTGTGTAATTTGGATTCACGTCATTGGTCGCTCTCTTGTTACCGGGACACAAGTAACACTTCTCATCGTATTCAGGTTCGTTCTTCTTAAATGGTTTTTCTTGTTGGCCTAACCATGGTCTTTGTGCTCTGTGCGGCGAAACCAGAATCCAAGAATCAGTAAGTGGATTATATCTTGCATGGGAATTATCTGATGGGTCAAACATCATTGCTTTTGGAAACTAATGTGTCTTCAATACGATACCAATTTATAAAATGACCTACAGTAGTACACTTATTCCATTACTAGAAAGAAGAAAGTTGATATGAATCATGAGATTATTACTAGAATGAAAAGATACATGCTTTGATAACTTTTCATTAGTTTATATATAAAAAAAAACCCAAGGAACATAACATAATAAACACAAATGTTTAAGCTCTGTATCACTCAGCTCTAACACGTACTTTGCTTAACCAATTCAACCGTTATTCTTTCACCTTGACATTTGACGTCTTTTTCTTTTGGATTTTCGGATGACACTTTCCCGATAATCGGATAAGAATCGACCGAAGACACCGCAAGCTACCAAAAAAAAAAAAATAAAAAAATAAAGCGTCAGTAACTAACGTTGTTTTATGTCATAGTAATCGCATCGAAGATCAAATGCGAAAAGAAAACATACTATACATTAGTTAGAAACACTATAGGATGGTTGGTTCAAAATAGAAAATTAGATAGATGAATGAAATTTTAACTACCAAAGATTTTGACCCAAATCAATACGATAGAAATATGCATAATAGTAAAACGTTTAGAATATATTTACGAGTTATTTAAAGTTCAACGTGATTTCTGTTTAGTAATCTAGATGACGTTGAAACTGTATGATAAAATATGACCGTATTTCTGACCAGAAGATAAAATGACGCTAGATTTCCACTGGTCGTTGTTTACAGCATCAATGAATCTCCCAGGTTCACAGCAAATGCCAGCTCTATTTCTGTATTTATTTCTAATGTCGACGAAATCACCGGTATAAACTTGAAAGGATGGTTCTGTAGTGGAAACAGTGAGCACGATTTTTGACTCGTCATTCCATAATTTGAAGATTGGAGTTAATGGAGAGGACCTGGTATCAAGTTTAGCAGGTAAGCCGGTTATGAAGCAATGATCTAGGACAGGACCTTCATCTGTGAGCAAAGTTGGTTCCTCTTCGAATGTATGTATTTCATTGTATTTTTTTGTCCTTCCAGTTGGTATTAGTGTGTTGTCTACCTCTAATCCAAGGTTGTTAATTAATTGTAATTTTGTACCACTGATAGTGTCTTCCTGTGATTTGTTTAAATTGAAATAGGTATGATTCGTTAAATTTACGATCGTAGAAGACTCTTTTTGCAAGACTGTGGATTCATATTCGACGATCAATGTCTTATCATTGGAGTTCACGGTGTATTTGACTTTGCTACAGAGCTTTGCGGGAAATTCATTGCTATCATCATCAATATGTAGGAATTCAGCGGTCCATGTGTTTCTTGTTGGGTTTTTAACAATTGGGCCCATAAATCTTCGTTTATGATAAGAGTGTTGACCTGAGTGACAAAGATGTTCACCATCTTGCACGACCAATTGATGGTCCTTACCTGACAAGTTGAATCGACCTTCCTTTATTCTGTTCGAATATGGACCAATAGTAGCCCCGAAGTAAGGATTAATTGGATCTAAATATTGGGCTTCGTTCTCCAAAGAAGTCACCACGGAACAGCCGTTTACAACAATATCGACAATAGTGGCACCTAAATTGGCCAATGTAACTACAAATGATGTTCCTTTTCCTAAAGATATGGCTCTTGAAGAATAGTCATTTTCAGAAGAAAAAAACCTGGTAACAACTCCTTTTAAAACGTAACCGAATGGGTTTTCTTTTGTCCATTTCCATAAATCAATACATGCTTTGTTTACATCCAATTCTGTTTTCCATTTCAGCTCACTAGTAGCACGATCACACTTAGCCGTCAAATTTAAAACATCGCCATCACGCCTTTCAGTTAATTGATATTCAATTTCAAAGCCAATTGCATCACAAAATGAACGATACATCTGTAAAACAGTAGTTCCCTGTCCAGTGCCCAAGTTCCATTCCCTACAAGTGCCTGGATTTTTTTCTAGGTATTTAAGTGCAGCAACGTGACCCTTTGCCAAGTCAACGACGTGAATATAGTCTCTGATGGGTGTTCCATCAATAGAATCATAGTCATTCCCAAAAACATACAACTTTGGTCTTCTACCAATCGCAACCTGAGCCATAAATGGCAACAAATTATTGGGAATTCCCAAAGGATCCTCACCGATTATTCCCGAAGGGTGAGCTCCAATTGGGTTGAAATAACGAAGAATTGCAAATGAAAACCTATTATCAGCAAAATGTAAATCTCTAATTATCTCTTCGATGGCCAATTTGGTCTTGCCATATGGATTGGTAGGACCTGTAGGACAAGTCTCTGGAATGGGAATCATATCTTCAAATCTTGTTACATCACCATAAACTGTTGCTGACGATGAGAAGACCATATTTTTGACACCATGGTTCTTCATGCACTCCAACAAATTAATAGTACCAACAATGTTGTTAAAATAGTATTTTAAAGGGACCTTTGTACTCTCGCCAACAGCCTTTAAACCTGCGAAATGCAAAACCGAATCAATATTGTATTCTTCAAAAATTCGGTCCAAATCATTAAAATTACAAAGATCAACCTTTGCAAACTTTATCTCCTTTCTAGTCAAAAGCTCCACACGTGAAATTGACTCGTAATTGGAATTCGAAAGATTATCCACAACAACACAATCGTATCCTGCTACTGATAATTCAACAACAGCGTGTGATCCTATATATCCTGCACCGCCTGTAACTAGGCAATACTTTTTACCCTCCATGATGTATTAAGTTACTTATATCTCGCTAGATTCCTCCTCGAATGAAAATAGATTCACACATCATTATACTCTGATCGATATACATCAAATAAATCACAAATCCACAATTGCTTACTATATTTATAGTGACTAGAAGCTATCTCGCAAAGGATTAACTTCAAATTTATTGTCTATTAGTTAAGTGAACTGATAAAAAGAAATACATGTCATTAAAATAATTCCGTAGTATAGGAATGATCGAATTCCAATTTTGTACAGTATTTTAGAAGTGTACTATCTTCCATTTCGAATTGTAATCTAATAAATGTTACATTTTTGCCCATGTCCTCTACCTTCTTTAAACGTAATGAGGCAATAGCAGGTGTCTATCATAATCATTGTGACATTATTTTTGTCGTCGGATATCAATATGCCGAAGTTTCGGATCACAATGTTCCGATGGATCACGTGAGCGGGGACAGGTTTAGACTATTCTTTTGATATAAATGGTAACAATAATACTCTGTAATAAAGCAGAAGATGTATCATTTAGCGAAATTGAATCAAAGGAACCTGTATGACATTATAATACGTCTGTTGATGTGTTTTTTCATTGGTTGATACTTAGTGAAGTAATTATTTTTGTTTTAGTGTTAGGTGTTCGAGTAACAATAAAGATTTTTCAGGTCCTATTTCTTTAACTTACGTATCATCAAGATCTGCTAGATGTCTGTCCCGATTATCAAGACAACATTTGAAGAACAACCTAGACTCAATGCCTTGAAAAGTGAGTTTTGCGATATTTACGGAGAAGATAGTTCGAGGCCAATCTTCATTTCACGCTCACCAGGCAGGGTCAACCTGATTGGTGAACATATTGACTACTGTCAATACGCAGTTTTACCTATGGCAATTGAGAATGATGTGATGGTAACATGTCGCAAGACTATTAGAGACGATACACCATCAATAACGTTGACGAATCATGACTCGAATTTTGCTCGACGTAAGTTTGATTTACCTCTAGATGGTTCGTCGATTGTTATTGACCCCTCTGTTTCGGACTGGTCCAATTACTTCAAATGTGGTGTTCTGGTTGCCCAGCGTTTTTTACATGAACGATATCAGTTCACAGGCCCTATTTCAGGTTTAGAAATTTACGTTAAAGGTACTGTTCCAACCGGAGGAGGTTTATCATCGAGTGCAGCGTTTATTTGCGCTGTCACACTAGCAGTTATATATTCAAACATCCCTGCAGGAACTGAAATTTCTAAAAAAGATTTGACAAATATCACTGCAGTTGCTGAACATCATGTTGGGGTTAATAATGGTGGTATGGACCAAGCTGCCTCTATTTGTGGGATGGAAGATCACGCTTTATATGTGGAGTTTAAACCAAAGTTAAAAGCAACGCCTTTCAAATTTCCAGAAGGACTGCCGATATCTTTTTTGATAGCTAATACGTTAATAGTGAGTAATAAGGTTGAAACTGGACCTATCAACTATAATTTAAGAGTTGTTGAAGTGACCGTTGCAGCCAATGTACTTGCGCAAAAATATGGTGTAATGCTCCAGAAAGAAGGTAATTTAGACAAGGGAACGTTAAGAAATTTTATGGATTCTTACTACATGAAGTATGATCCCTCTTGCCATAGTCCATGGGATGGTGATATTGATACTGGTGTTCAAAGGCTGACGAAAATGCTAGAATTGGTAGCTGATACTCTAGATCCGAAAGGATACACTATTGATGATGCTGTCCATGTCTGTGGATGTGCTTCAATATCCCAATTTACAGAACTATACTTGACAAACTTTCCTGTACGTTTTCAAAAGCTCAAGCTATACCAACGTGCGATGCATGTGTTCTCAGAGTCTTTGCGTGTCTTGAAAGCTCTACAATTATTCAAAACGGGTGATTCTCATTTCTTTGAACGATTTGGTTTGTTGATGAACCAATCTCAAGAGTCTTGCGATAAGATGTACGAATGTTCATGTCCTGAAACAGAGATGATCTGTGAAATTGCCTTAAAAAATGGATCTTTCGGTTCAAGATTGACTGGAGCTGGATGGGGTGGTTGTACTGTTCATTTATGTTCAACAGAAACTGTTGAGTCGGTCAAAAAATCCTTGATTGAGCAATATTATAAAGTAAAGTTTCCGAATTTGACTGAAGAACAATTAGATGAAGCCATCATTACGTCAAGACCCAGTGTGGGGAGCGTTTTGTATGAGAATGTAATGAACTTTTAATGTTTAGTAGATTTAGATCGCTATATGTACTATTATCGAGATTTTTTATATTTTTTCTGTCTTTTGCAACATTTTAAAACGTATACTGATTGTATCATCGAAAATGAATTGCTATATAGAACATCGAAACACGTTTTGATAATTGATGAACTTATTAACTAGGATATATTTACCTGTTTTATTTTATTCTATTTTTTCTACTAAAATATTAAAAGTACTTTTATGTTCTAACAGATGGATCTTCCCAATATATATATATATATATATATATATATATTGACCGAGAACATTTGAATAACTCGTAAACCACAGAGATGCAGTAGGTGTTTTGTTATTAAAATTATGATTTTCTATAAAGGATGATTAATAGTTAGATTTTTATTTTTCTTTATACGTATTGTCCAGAAAAAAAAATAACGTCACTTTGTAGAGGAAGAAAGAATATAATTTAAGAACCATTTTCTTGTTGATGCGATATGAGTTTTCACAATTGCTGATCAGTAGGAATAAATCAAGGCAATTAGTTAGTATCGAACAGGATAACCACCAGGCGGAACGGTGTTAGGGTCTACCCAATAAAATTTACCAAATAGATCCTCAATATTATCCATCAAATATTTTACTTCCATCACTGCAAACTCTTTAAGAGTATTATATGGACGTTTTTTATCGTTATATCCGATCACTTGTTTGTACATTTCCTCCGCAAAGAATTTTCTTTCTCCAGAAAGTAATTTTCCAGCCTTTTTAAGACATTTTTTTCCAGAAACATAACCAACCATATGTGATCGAATTCTTGATTCATGTTGTTTAAAAGGGTTGGGTTTTATTCCTTTCCTTATTTTCTCGGGTAGTGTATCATCGTTTGCAATATAATCGAGACCATCAAAGATAAAATCCAAAATTCCTTTCATTTCAGCGCTAGTGATGAAATGACACCATCTTGGTTGTCCGCTTGAATCATCAATTTTCATGTCAAGAACCATTTTAGCCCTATATCTTGCTCCACTCTCTATTGGACCAAAACTTTTTGGACGAACTATTCTCGATATGACGTTGAAGTAATATTGTGTTGAGGAAAATAATGGATCACAATCCAAAGATTGCGGACTCAAGCTCAATTTAATGAACGGACCATCTTGCATTTTGATCATTTTCCAGTACGTTCTAAGAGTATTGTCAAAGGGTTTTATCTTATCTTCAATGTAATGCAGCATTTTGGGATAAAATTGTTTATCATAATCTATTGTGACGTCTTGGAAATTATTTGGTAATGGAATATTTGGTTCAAAATACCAATTCATTATTGAATTTCTAATAAATCCGCCTTTGAACGTTACGTTAACAATATTGTCTCTTGATCTAATGCCAAATTGGAATTTTGGACATCTTCTCTCTGGACGTAGATACAGGTTAGATTTGCTTTTTGGTGCAGGTTTAAAGGAACACTTTTCATCTTTTAATACCATTAATGAATCTGTTTTCACGTTACAACTTGATAAGGTTGACGTAGTTTTTCTAGTTCTTTGTTTATTTTTTCTTGGTGTTTCTGTTGGTGAAAGTGGAAATCCTTTAGGTTGCAAGGATTCTAATACCTTTAATTTTCCATCATTTTGACGAGATTTGTATTGCCTAGAGAGAACTTCAGCAATATTTGCCCGCAATGCTGAATCGAAACCCATATTATTCTTCCTCCCTGGAGAATTTGTCCTAGAATTAATCGGCGTGATTGTATCAGAAACTACACTGCATCTTCTCTCTGTGAATGACTTAGTTGAGAGCTTCTGTTCAAGACTCTTCTGTTCAATTCCAGATAAGCCAATATTTGTGACACTGTCTACATTGTCCCCAAATATATGAACAGTATCATCATTCAAATATTTCGAATTCATCTCATCTCTATCCTGATGCTCGCTTTTTCCTTTGGTATATAAGAAAAGCTCTTGCTCCGAAACATCAAAACTAGATTCAGTTTCTTGCAAAAATTCCCCAAGGTCAAAACCCTCAGATAATATATTCAATTCTGCATTGTTCTTCATTTCTAAATCTATACCAGGTAAGTCCGTTTTTGCCTGTTCATGATATTCTTGCGTTCCTGAACCATTCAACTCCACATCAAAGAACTTTTCCAACTCATATTCTAATCCAGGCAAAGTTTCAATAGGTTCTGAGAAATTTAAAAATTCTTCCATAATTTAACGAGAAAGAAAACCCTTACTAGTACCCAATTACTTGTTTAACCTGGGACAGTCAACTATACTCAGCCTAAAACAAAAATAAATGAATACAAAATAAAAGTGCTTCTTTCACACTTATCTATCCCTCCTTGTACACTAGAACTCACAATTTCCGAATGATACCTTTTATTATAAAATTATCCAATGTTGATTCGCTTATCTATCTAATTATATTTTGAATACCAAAATCAAGTCTTCCACAATAGAAAACTGTCTCTCTTTTATTTTCCCTATATTCCTTCGATACGACAAGTTATTCTTTTTCTATATTTAAACTCTAAATTTTATTTTCAACTTCTACAAGCGTTGTATTGTGCATCTCCTTACAATTTCCCCTCTTACCTCATTTATTGTCACAATTACAATATATTTTTGATAACGTTAAGAAACGCAGAAGACTTGTCTTTATTTTGTGTCAATATGCAGAGAAAGTTGCATAGAAGGAAAACTATTTATGGTTCGTTGTCTTGGCAGGGACAGAAAAAAAACTGACGCGCACGTGCGCGTCAGTCTCTCCTACTTCCAGTGCGGGGGACCTTCTGGAAAAAAATAAAATCCGTAAAAACCCATACTAACTGAAAAGAACAGATATAAAATAAAAACACAGACAACAAAAAGGTGTTCACACAAAACCTATTAAACCAATATCAGTTCATAATAATAACCCACAAATTTCCTTAAATTCATTATGAAAAATTCACACTCTTTATTCTCATTATCTTCAACCTAAAGACTGTCTGTTACCCTACAAGAACTATGTGTTGAATATTACTAAGAATTGTATATTTTCCTTGTTTTTATTTCTTTATTTTTTGTTTTGTTCAACAAAACTCGCGCAGGAAAAAAAATGTATGTTGCGGTTGAGTTGCTTTGTGCGTGTTTTCTATGATATTCTTTAGGATTTTACAGCAATAGCCATGCTTTGTCGTCGAGAAGACACTGTCAGGCTTATTTCCGGAATACGGCCGTATATACTGCGGAAACACGTTTAGCATATTTCAGCAGCGAGAAAGGATACATATTTTCTTTTCTATTCGGTAACTAGAGGATGCCGCAGTAAACCTGCGATGCAGTATTATTTATGTTTTTAAACAACAATATATATATATATATATATATATATATATATATATAAATATTGTTGTAACGGTCGATGGCAACAGTTTTATAGAGCATCAAGAGAAGAAGTTGAAGAACATCAACACAAGAAGTTATCTCGTCTAGACTATGGATCCAGAAAGGCAAATCGTAGACGATGAGACCAGCACAGCTTCCTCGGTGCATGAGCTTGGAAGCGTGGGACATAATGAGAAGGGTAATGATGAGAAGATCGATGTAACGACACCTGCACAAATACATAGAGTAGAATCTATGGTTCGTACGCTATCTAGATTGACTACAAGACAATCAGAATGGGAAGAAGAAGAAGATTTTAATATGTACAAACAGATCCAGGATATTTTGAAGTCAACGGAAGAGGAAGGTATACGGCTGAGACAATCAGGGTTGACAGCAAGGAACGTCCGTGTGAAGGGTGTTGATGCACAATTTTTAGAAGGGCAAGATTACTCGAATTTATTGTTACTTCCTAAGACAATTTACCAGACGATTAAACAAGCCAGACAGCAGTCATTGAGAGACATCATCTCTGGGTTCAATATTCTTTTGAGACCTGGTGAGATGTTGCTTGTGTTAGGTCGCCCAGGGTCTGGTTGTTCTACACTTTTGAAAACTATGGCAGGTGAACTGTCTCATTTCAAGGGCGTTGAAGGTGATATCAGGTATGATGGTATGGATCAGAAGGAAATGTTAAAGCATTTCAAATCTAGTGTAATTTACAACGGTGAAATGGATGTACATTTCCCACATTTGACTGTCAAACAGACCTTAGATTTTGCGATTGCATGTAAAACACCAAATAAGAGAATTTACAATATGAGTAAAAAGGAATATATTAGCTTCATGAGAGATCTATACGCTACTATTTTTGGTTTGAAGCATACTTATAATACAAAGGTTGGTAACGATTTTATTAGGGGTGTTTCTGGTGGTGAGCGTAAGCGTGTTTCTATTGCAGAGGCGCTTGCTGCAAATGGATCCATCTATTGCTGGGACAATGCAACCCGTGGTTTGGATGCTTCTACTGCCCTCGAATATACAGAAGCTATAAGATGTATGACGAATTTATTAAAGTCTACTGCTTTGATTACCCTTTATCAGGCAAGTGAAAATATTTACGAAACTTTTGACAAGGTTACGCTAATTTATGAGGGTAAACAAATTTTCTTTGGTACAATTCACGATGCTAAGGATTACTTTGAAGAAATGGGTTATATTTGCCCTGATAGACAATCCACTGCTGAATTTTTAACTTCTTTAACTGATCCAGCTGGTTTACGCGTTGTTAAACCGGGATACGAAAATGTAGTACCAAGAACTCGTGACGAATTTGTGAACTATTGGGAGCAGTCTGATCAATTCAAGAAGTTACTTGAGGAAATTGAACATTATGAATCTAAAGAGGTAGATGTTCAAAAAACTAGAGAAGTTTTCAAAACTTCTCTGGCAGAAGAAAAACCCCCTGTATCCAGAAAGAGCTCTAAATACACAGTGCCATATTACACACAAGTTTATCTGTGTACGGTACGTGGATTTCAAAGAATTTACGGTGATAAAGCATTTACAATTACTAATGTTCTTGCATCTATCGCCCAAGCATTAATTCAAGGTTCTTTGTTTTATGACACATCGTCTGGTACTTCGGGTGCTTTCTCTCGTGGGGGTGTTTTGTATTTTTCCCTATTATACTTTTCTTTGATGGGTTTGGCAAATATAAGTTTCGCTCATAGACCAATCATGCAAAAGCACAAAGCTTATTCCTTGTATCATTTGTCGGCAGAAGCCTTAGCTTCTACATTTTCCGCTGCGTTTTTCAGAATGATTTCTGTGACTTTCTTTTTGATTATTTTATACTTTTTGTCTGGTCTAACTGTTGCGGCCAATAGGTTTTTCACCATTTACCTGTTCCTAGCACTTTCGTCGGAGTCAATTAATGCTTTGTTCGAAATGATCACTGCAGCATCTGATTCATTGTCTCAAGCCAATGCTATTTCAGGTATTCTCATGATGGCACTTTCTTTGTACTCAACATATATGATTCAACCACCTTCAATGCACCCTTGGTTCGAATGGATCTCTTATGTGCTACCATTAAGATATGCTTTCGAGAGTATGTTAGAGGCCGAATTTAATGGAAGAGAAATGGATTGTACTGGTTCTTACATTCCAACTGGTACTTCATATGCCAATGTGAGCTCAGATTATAAAGTATGTGCATTTTCTGGCTCAGAAATAGGTTCAAGTACTGTCTCTGGTAACGCCTATTTGTCAGTACGTTATGGTTACAGTTATTCTCATGTTTGGAGAAACTTGGGTATTATTATTGCATTCTTGGTGGGTTACTTAGTGATCAAATGTATTTTGACTGAAATTAAAACTCCTGTGAAAAGTAGTGGTGATGCATTAGTCTTTAAAAAGGGTACAAAACTAAGGAAAATTGCAAAAGACGTTGAAAACAACTTGAATAATTCTGACTCTTTCATTAAGACTTCTGATGATTCTAGAGATTCTGATGAAACGCTTCTGTTTGCTGATATGAAAAGTGAAGGTGTATTTTTATGGAAAGATCTTACTTATATCATTCCATACAAAGGAGGACATAGGACTTTATTAGATAACATTTCAGGTTTCGTGAAGCCAGGAACATTAACTGCTTTGATGGGTGAATCAGGTGCTGGTAAAACTACCCTGTTGAATACTTTGGCTCAGAGGACCGACATTGGTGTTGTGAAAGGTGATATTCTAGTAAATGGTAAACCAATTGACGCTTCTTTTGAAAGAAGAACGGGTTATGTCCAACAACAGGATGTCCATATTAATGAACTAACTGTCAGAGAATCTTTACAATTCTCTGCAAGAATGCGTAGACCACAAAGTATTAGCGATGAAGAGAAAATGGAATATGTTGAAAGAGTCCTTGAAATGTTGGATATGGGACCTTATGCGGAAGCCTTAGTTGGTGAAATTGGATACGGTCTTAATGTGGAGCAGAGGAAAAAGTTGTCTATTGCAGTTGAACTGGTTGCTAAACCTAGTTTATTGTTGTTTTTAGATGAACCTACTTCTGGTCTAGATTCTCAGTCAGCGTGGTCAATCGTCCAACTCTTGAAAAGAATCGCTGCTGCTGGTCAATCTATCTTGTGTACGATTCATCAGCCTTCGGCAACACTTTTTGAACAGTTTGATAGGCTTTTGTTGCTACGTAAGGGTGGTCAAACCGTATACTTTGGTGATATTGGTGAACACTCTTCGACTTTGTTAAATTATTTCGAAAAGAATGGTGCACGTAAGTGTGGAGATGATGAAAATCCGGCTGAATACATTCTGGAATCTATTGGTGCAGGCGCTACTGCCTCTGTTAAAGAAGACTGGCATCAAAAATGGTTACAATCTGAGGAATATATCAGATCAGAGAATGAGATTGATGATTTGATTAAACAATCTAGCTCAGTTCAAGATGTCGATAATGTTCAGCATGATTCCAAGTATGCAACGTCATATGTTTACCAATTTAAACATGTTTTGAGACGTACCTCGTTAATGTTTTGGAGAGATTTAGATTATTTGCGTTCTAAGACCATGCTTTTCATCGTTGGTGGGCTATTTATCGGTTTCACTTTCTACAATGTAGGTTCAAGTTATATCGGTTTGCAAAATACCATGTTCGCAGCATTTATGTCCGTCATCGTCTCTGCTCCAGCAATGAATCAAATGCAGGCCCGTGCTATTCGTTCCAGAGAGATTTTTGAAGTTCGTGAATCCAGATCAAATATGTTCCACTGGAGTCATCTTTTGGTTACACAATATCTGTGTGAGTTGCCTTACAACTTACTTTGTACCTCAATCTTCTTTGTTTCCTTCTTTTTCGCTTTGAGAGCAGGCAGTGACTCGTTGAATACAGGTCTGTTCTATCTAAACTACTCAATCATGTTCCAACTTTACTTCACCGGTTTAGGTTTAACTGTCCTTTACATGTCACCAGATTTACCAAGTTCAAGTGTCATCATGGGTTTCTGTCTATCCCTTCTCATCTCCTTCTGTGGTGTCGTTCAACCTGTTGACTTAATGCCTGGCTTCTGGACTTTCATGTGGAAAGTCTCTCCATATACCTACGTCGTCCAGAATTTGGTCTCTCTATTGTTACACGACAAAGAAGTGGTCTGTTCAGATTCTGAGCTCTCATATTTCAACCCACCCTCCGGCGAAACTTGTGAATCTTACATGCAAGCATTCTTCGAATCTGGTGGTACCGGCTACATCTCCAACCCTGATGCTACTTCTGCATGTGCATACTGTTATTACTCAGTCGGTGATGAATTCTTATCCTACATTTCTGCAAGCTATTCCCACATATGGAGAAACTTTGGATTCTTATGGGTTTACATATTCTTCAACATTATTTTCATGGTCACTTTGTACTACTTACTACATGTGCAGAAATTCTCCATCCTTCCACTTCTCAAAAAATTTAAAAAATCAAAAGATTGAACTGAACTACGTTTTTGCAATCTTGATTCCACTCATACCAAACTTATAATTATATAATCATTGTTTTTGTTTTGTTTTGTTTTTTTTTTTTTTGTACATAATCGATTCCCAATGTAAATAAGTGTCATATTAACCGTCCATGACAATGAAATCTTTTTTTTTTTCATACATTTGAAATTGTTCGAATGATTCAATCTTTCTACATTACCCAGAAATCTATCTTCCATTTCTTTTCTTTGCCTATAACAGATATATTGTCTCTACTATTCTCCTTTCCTATCTGCAATCCTTATCTAACTCGCTTCTGCCCGATACTTAAATTTTCGCTTTTCGTTCATTGTCTGTCCAATTCTTGTGAATCACTAAACCCGATCTACAATTTATCGTCGTACGCGTAGTGCTTGGCACTTTAAGTGCCTAACACAGTATGATGATAAGAATACGTAGGCTATATATTTTTATTTCGATCTGCTGACTTTTTTTCATCAGTACATCACATTTCGGTCACATTCCTTCCTTGAAATCAGCATTCTTTGCCCTCATTTTGTCAGTTAAATCGCTTTAAGTACACTTTTACTCAATAATTAAGCAACGACTCTTTTTTTTTATCTAACGCGAGATACGAAGTCCCATAAAGTCAGTTTCCATAGGAAATTAAGTTTCATCCGACAGACGAATAGAAGAACAAGAAATAAAAAAAAAAAAAGATAAGCATCGAATTAGGTTGGTTTCGAGAATAGAAAGTATCAGGTTTCGTACAGTTATGACTGAGTAAAAGATAGGATTAAAGATTTGATGAAAGGTCAAGAATAGATATGGAAGTGTATGTGTATTGACACAAAGAAAGATGATATATATATAAGGAGGATTAATGTGGATAGATAGACTGGACTTATGTTTAGAAGTAGAGAGAAGTATCAAAACATTGGTGAGTTTAGTGGAAAATATCGTTATTCAATGTCTGTAGAATTAGAGTCGTATTTCAGTGGCGCTTCTAAGGCGAAGAGAGGGAAAGAGACTGAATACGAGAAAGATGTAATAGTACCTTTAGATGTGAGCCTTTCTCAGGACGATAGTGAAAAAACGGAAGAATATATTTATCAATCGATATGGGCAAAGATTTACTATGAGTATATTCTTGTTGATAAATCTTTAGACGCACTTTCGATTAGAGAATCCTTTTTGTTCAACCATGATTTAAAGCCTGTTGAAGAAGAAAGACGTAGATGGGCGTGGTTCAATTTCCTATGGTTTTGGGTTGCAGATTGTTTTAATATTAATACATTCCAAGTTGCTGCAACTGGTTTACAATTAGGACTCAATTGGTGGCAGACGTGGTTAACAGTGTGGATCGGATATGGATTGGTTGGTATTCTTGTTGCGATGTCTTCAAGGATTGGTGCGTACTACCATATTTCTTTTCCTATTGCAGCTAGGTCTTCGTTTGGTATTTACTTTTCATTGTGGAGTGTGGTGAATCGTGTGGTGATGGCTATTGTTTGGTATGCTGTGCAAGCTTGGATTGCGCTGACACCTATTTCTTTAATGTTGCAAAGTATATTTGGTACAGATTTACCGGAAAGAATTCCTGACGGAATTTCAAATCCAAACGCTACAACGTATGAGTTTATGTGTTTCTTTATTTTTTGGATTTTATCTATTCCAGCTTTAATTGTTCCACCTCATGTTATTCGTCACTTGTTTACTGTTAAGGCATTCTTAGTTCCATTTGCTGCTTTCGGTTTCTTGATTTGGACATTAAAAAAATCGAAAGGTGAAATAGCATTGGGTGCGCTATCTGAGGAATCTTCATCTGGTACAGGATGGGCTTTTATGAGAGCTGTTATGGCATGCTTAGGAAATTTTGCCACTTTAATCATTAATGCACCTGATTTCTCTCGTTTTTCGAAAACAAGACATTCTTCTATAATTGTTCAAGCTGTTGCTATACCATTTTTATTTTCTATCACTTCTTTGATAGGTATCCTGGTTACTGCTGCTGCATACACTATGTATAATTACAACTATTGGTCACCTGTTGATGTTCTCGGTATTTTCTTAGAAGAGTCATATACTAGTGGAACTAGAGCTGGTGTCTTCCTGATCTCGTTTGTTTTCGCTCTATCTCAATTGGGTACCAATATTTCAGCCAATTCTTTATCAGCAGGAACTGATATGACCGCTATGCTACCCAAATATATCAACATTAGACGTGGTTCCATTATATGTGCCATTCTCGCTCTTTGTATCTGTCCATGGAACCTAATGGCTTCTTCAAATAAATTCACATCCGCTTTAAGTGCTTATGCAATTTTCTTATCCTCTATCGCCGGTGTTGCTTCAGCTGATTACTTTGTCGTCAGAAGAGGTTATGTCAGATTAACTCACCTCTATTCCGTTAAGCCAGGTTCTTATTATATGTATGGTAACAAATTTGGTACCAATTGGAGGGCTTTAGTCGCTTATCTATGTGCTGTTTCTATCAACATTACCGGTTTTGTTGGTGAAGTCGGGACAAACGTATCTGTTTCTACAGCTGCAATGCGCATTTACTACCTAAACTATCTACTAGGTTACCTTGTTGCATTCATCGTCTATATTTTTATTTGTTATTTCTTCCCCGTGGCTGGCTCCCCTGTCAAGAACATTATCAAGGACAAAGGTTGGTACGAAACCTGGACAGAAGTAGAAGACTTCCCCATTGTCTGGAAAGAGATGATGCAAAAGGACTCACTCTATGATTACGAAGATGATGCCTATTTCTACTAGTTTTTCTGATTCTCGACTCATATCTTTTTAATACTATTTATCGTACATAAATTTACTCAATGTTGTAATATCCTTCCTTCACTACAATCTACTCTGTCAAGTAAATTCAAAACATACATGATTCTGAGAACTGATTCCAATCCTCTCTCTACCTTTTAAGATAATCATTTCCTAATTCGATACTACCCATAACTTCCGTACCCCCACGGTATCTATTGGAATCTTTTAAAAATGAGTTCATGTTTATGTTCATATAAACTCCAAGATTATTGTGCTGTATATTTTCAAGCAAATTGTATGTTGGTTGCCACAGTAACAAAGGATATTACACCCAGATGTGTTCTCTCACGTAGCGATTTAAGTCTTGATTTCTAAACATACGATTCATGCATACCATTTTTAGCGTGGAATAAAATAAAAACATAGGCATAAACAGAAAGTAACGATTAATAGAAGCGTTTGATCGACTAAATTAGACCCGATTGGTAAACACTAAGAAGCAACTCTTCTTTGGAGATTAAAACATTCTTGGTATTTTTATATAACGTGACAATATACGGCTTGATTAGACAAGGTTTTATTTAGTTAAGAGAGCAAGCAATTTTAAAAAAAAAATAACCTTACTTCAAAAGGGAGTAAAGAAAGTGATTTGAGTTCGGAAGTATTTGATCTGTTTCTAGTAAAGTAGTTGAACTTCGCGAAATATTAAATAAACGAAAAGGTTCGCTTTGGTTTTCTTTCAATTGTTGTTGTTCAGGATAGTAGGTTGTCATTGTAATTAAAGGTCAGACATTAAGGGATAAAGAGGGTGTAGACAAAATAGACATAGCCACACAGAAAGAAGGAATGGAAGGAAGTTCGTTTGAACGTGATTCATCTTCAGATTCTAGAAGCCCTACAGGGTCAGAATCATTGCCACAGAAGATTGAAGATGAATTAGAAGTTGGGAATGCGAATTTAAATGGTGATCAAGGTACGAAGGGTACGAAGGAAACGACACATGAAGGTATGGTTTACAGGCCGTACTATGGCCTTGAGCAAGACGAACAAGAGCAGCAGAATATTAAAACTCTTGCTAGGACTTTAACCACATTGTCTTTATCTAGTAAACAGTCAGAGACAACTGCAAAGGATGTTACAAAAGGAGAACAGAAGGATATGAATGATGAGATTCAAAGTGGATCCAGCAAGATACTACATGAAGATGAAAATTTTGAGAAGAAAAATATATCGATACCAAGTATGGACTCTTGGATGGCAGATGCAAGGTTGAACCCTGATTCGCCTGATTTCGATTCAAAGTTCTGGATTCAAACAGTGCATCAATTGTTCAATTCTGATCCGGATTATTATAAACCAATTACATTAGGGGTTTGTTTAAAAGGATTGAGGGTATCTGGAATTTCTGCTCATAGTGATTTTCAAAGTACTGTTTCAAATGTTCCTTTGAAAATATGGAATTATATTAGAAGTTTTACTTCTCAAAACGAATCACGTTATTTTGATATCCTAAAACCTTTAGATGCCCTGTTTGAGCCAGGTAGATTATGTGTAGTACTTGGTAGACCAGGTGCTGGGTGTTCTACGTTGCTTAAGACTGTTTCAGCACGTACGTATGGACTTACTGTAAGACCTGAATCAATTCTGTCTTACGACGGTATTTCTCAGCATGATATAGTCAAGCATTATAGAGGTGATGTGATATACTCTGCCGAAGTTGATTCTCACTTTGCTCAACTGCCAGTTGGATATACTCTTGAATTTGCTGCCAGATGTAGATGTCCAGCTTCAAGGCCTAAAGGAGTTAGTAGGGAACAATATTATAAGCATTATGCTGCTGTAGTCATGGCGACGTATGGGCTGTCACATACATACAACACAAAAGTTGGTGATGATTATATAAGAGGTGTTTCTGGAGGGGAGCGTAAGCGTGTCTCGATTGCAGAAGTTACGTTAGCAGGTTCAAAAGTTCAATGTTGGGACAATTCCACTAGAGGTTTGGATTCAGCTACCGCACTAGAATTTGTCTGGGCATTGAAGACCAATGCTGAAATAATGGGTACCACACCTCTTATTGCAATTTATCAATGCTCGCAAGATGCTTATGATTTGTTCGATGATGTTTTGCTTCTATATGAGGGAAGAGAAATCTTCTTTGGACCAGCAAATTCAGCAAAATCTTACTTTGAAGATATGGGCTGGTTATGTCCGCCAAGACAAACCACAGCTGACTTTTTAACGTCTATTACAGCTCCATCAGAGAGAATTTGCAAAGCAGGGTTTGAGAACAAAGTTCCTAGAACCCCTGATGAATTCTATTCTTATTGGCTTTCATCTCCGCAACATGCAGAATTAATATCAAGAATTGATGCTTATTTAAGAAAATATGAGAACGGTAATGCAGGGAAAGATTTTCATGAACATCATGCCTCAAGGCAATCAAAACATTTAAGGCGAAGCTCGCCATTTTTGATATCTTTTGGAATGCAAGTGAAAGCAGTTATGGATAGGAACTGGAAAAGAATTAAGAACGACCCATCTGTGTATCTTTTCAACATTATAGCTAATTGCGGTATGGCTTTAATTATTTCTTCCATGTTTTACAATCAACCATCAACTACAAGTTCTTTTTATTATAGAACATCAGCCCTTTTCACCGCTGTTTTATTCAATTCTTTTTCATCTCTTTTGGAAATTATTTCGTTGTTCGAGGCTAGAAAAATCGTGGAGAAGCACATGACTTATGCCTTTTATCATCCATCTGCTGATGCTTTGGCATCAATTATTACTGAATTACCATCAAAGTTTTTCATTGCAGTTGGTTTCAACCTGATTTATTACTTTTTAGTCAACTTGCGAAGAACACCAGGTCATTTCTTCTTTTATTTCTTGATTTCATTGACATCTACTTTTGCAATGTCACATATATTCAGAACAATTGGTGCTGCTTGTACTTCCTTAGCTGAGGCAATGACACCTGCTTCAATTTTATTACTGATAATTTCGATATATGTGGGATTTATAATTCCAGAAAGCTACATCTTAGGTTGGTCAAAATGGCTGTATTATTTGAACCCTATTGCTAGATCCATGGAAGCTATGGTTGCCAATGAATTCTCTGATAGGTTTTTTGAGTGTTCAACCTTTATACCCAGTGGTGGGAGTTATGATGCGGTATCAACTGATTACAAAGTTTGTTCTGTAGTGGGTTCTGTAGCTGGTGAGTCTGAAGTTAGTGGAACTATTTATATAGAAGAAGCTTTCTCCTATTATAATAAACATCGCTGGAGAGATTGGGGTATTGTATTTTCGTATGCTGTCTTTTTCCTAGGTGTCTATCTGGTTTTAATTGAGTACAATAAGGGTGAATTACAAAAAGGTGAAATCGCTCTATTTCCCAGATCTACTTTAAAGCAAATCGAAAAGAAAAACAAAAACATAAAGAATGACATTGAAGCCTATGGTGAAAATAACTCTAACTTTATATTTGATTCAAAGGAGGAAAAGTCTAGTGAAGATTCTGATGTCTCGTTGAAGAAGATCGGTTCGGACTCTGTATTCTTCTGGAAAAATGTCAACTACGACATCCAAATCAAAACGGAAACCAGACGTATTTTAACAAACGTAAGTGGATGGGTAAAACCGGGTACGTTGACCGCATTGATGGGCTCCTCTGGTGCAGGAAAAACGACGTTATTAGATGTTCTAGCAGATCGTGTAACTACAGGAGTCATTTCGGGTGATATGTTGGTTAATGGGCACCCTAGAAATGCCTCTTTCCAAAGGTCAACTGGTTATTGTCAACAGCAAGATTTACATGGTCGTACACAGACCGTCAGGGAGGCTTTGCGATTCAGTGCATATTTGAGACAACCATTCGATGTCTCAACCAAAGAGAAGAATGAATATGTTGAAGAAATTATAAAATTGCTCGAGATGGATTCTTACGCAGATGCTTTTGTTGGAACAACTGGTGAAGGTTTGAATGTTGAACAGAGAAAAAGATTAACTATTGGTGTTGAATTAGTAGCAAAGCCAAAATTATTGCTTTTTTTGGATGAACCAACATCCGGTTTGGATTCTCAAACTGCATGGTCCATTTGTCAACTAATGCGAAAATTGGCTAATCATGGACAAGCGATCCTATGCACAATCCATCAACCATCGGCAATGTTGATGGAAGAATTCGACAGATTGCTTTTATTGCAAAAGGGCGGTCAGACAGTTTATTTTGGAGAACTTGGGAAGGGTTGTTCCAAAATGATCGAGTATTTCGAATCTAAAGGATCTCAGAAATTTCCCTCAGACTGTAACCCAGCAGAATTTATGCTTCACGTTATTGGTGCTGCTCCTGGTTCTCACGCACTTGTTGATTACCACAAAATTTGGATGGAATCGGACGAATATGCAGCGGTGCAAGCAGAATTAACAGAACTAGGGAAAATATTATATGAAACTGCTTCCAAAGACTCGGATGTGCTTGATGAAGAGTTCGCTACACCTTTCTGGTATCAATTACTCTTGACTACTGATAGGGTCATGAAGCAACATTGGAGATCACCTCGTTATATATATTCCAAGATTTTGATGACGACTTTCTCCTCAATCTTTATTGGTTTTTCCTTCTTCAACGCGGATAATACGCAGCAAGGTCTGCAAAATCAAATGTTCTCCCTCTTCATTTTGCTGGTGATTTTTGATCCTCTCGTACAACAGATGCTTCCTCAATATTGTGACCAACGAGCCTTATATGAGGCAAGAGAAAGGCCTTCAAAAACTCTATCATGGGCAGCTTTTGTGTTATCGCAGCTTTTAGCAGAATTACCTTGGTGTTTCTTAACAGGTACCATAGCCTATTTTTGCTTCTACTATCCTGTCGGACTGTACAGAAACTGTAGTACTACAGAACAACTTCATGAAAGAGGGGCTTTGTTTTGGCTACTCTGTGTAGCTTTCATGATCTTCACAACAACTTTCGGTCAGGCCTGTATAGCTGGAATAGAAAGGCGGGAAAATGCAGCACTTTTAGCGAACACTTGTTTCATGATATGTCTAGCATTTTGTGGTGTTCTTGTGACAAAAAATGCATTACCGGGATTCTGGGTTTTCATGTATTATTTATCGCCGTTTACTTACCTGATATCCACAATGCTATCGACAGCAGTTGGAAATGCTTCTGTTGAGTGTTCGGATGAAGAATATGTCCAATTCCCTCCTCCGCCCGGTTATACATGTGGTGAGTACATGTCACCCTATATAAGTCTGGCTGGTGGTTATTTATTGGACTCGGATTCTACTGAACTTTGCAGCTTCTGTACTCTGTCGGAGACGAATGTCTACTTGGCAAGTGTTGATATTGAGTATTCCACGAGATGGAGAGATTGGGGTATTTTTGTCTGTTATTGTGCTTTCAACATTCTGGGGTTCATCTTTATTTATTGGTTGGTTAGGGTCCCAAGGAATTCTAGAATACCATCAATAAAATATCTCTTGAAAAAGAGAGGGAAAAATTGATACAATGACTTTTGAATCGTTTCTTCTTTGCATTCTTTTTTAATAAGCAAGCAAGTGTAGTGATTAGTTCGATGAATATGACAATTCTTTATATACCAATTGCGCTCTTATGTGATAATACTGATATTTCAGTACTGTTCCTAATTTTTGTAAAAAAAAAAAAAACCTTGATCAACATTAGGTTGATGTTCGACCTTTTATTTATTGTATTTTGCCAGAGTAAAATTATTGATGAATGAGAAGGTATGCGGATGTATGCCATATTCTATTAAATTTGTTTTTTACATGAAATCATAAATGATAGGAGTGATAGTTCGAATCTTTTTCACATCAGAACGTGTAATATATTTTTAAAATAATTTCAAAAAGGATCGAAAAACCATTTATTCATTGTTCGTTGCATACTTTATTAGTAGTGAAGCTTGGAAGTCTAGAAACTATTTTTCCGAGTCAATGGTAAAGTTTCTTGAGTATTGTAGGATGTCGAAACTTCATGGTTCTCAAATTCGTTATTAATTTCGTGGCCAGATCTTTCTATCGCCCTTTCAGCTTTTTCATGTTCCTTCCATGTTTTCATTTTAATCTTAGAATGATCAAATTCACCATCATATTCCAGCTTTCCTTTACCGTCAGATGACGTAACTCTTGTTTCACCCCATGAAAAATCGTCAAATTTCCAAAATGAGTAGGTTGGTAATATGAAATTCCAAACAGGAAGAGCAATCGTATAACACAGCATCCATATTAGGTATGACCATCTGGTTGCTGTTACTACGATAAGTAAACTTGGTAAACCTAAAATTATCCCTAACAATACTAAAGTTAAAACTGGAGTTGGATTAGAGATGACTGCGAACACGATAACATAAATAGTGAAACAAATTGCAATCGGTAAAACAACAGTACCAATTAACTCCATCAAGATAACAAATTGCATTGAAAAACAAAAAGTACCACAAAGATCTCTCACCAAAACCAATTCCATTAAATTATGAATTGTTGAATTTATCCACCGACGTCTTTGTGAAAGGAGAACTTTAAAAGTGTCAGGAACAACCGTCTTACATGCGGCTTTAGAAAGAAATATTGATTTTCGCTTTGGGAACGTTTTCAATATTAAAGTGGATAAAAATCTGTCTTCACCTAGTAATAATAAATTTTTTTCATGAACCGTATTTGTAACATTGTCAGAATATCTTTCAACAATATCAGGATTTGCTAGTATCGGAACCCAGAATCCTTCATAACCTTTAGGAGCTTTTATACGATAAATCGAGAAACATCCAGGTAAACAAGTAACAGAGCCAAAAACACTTTCAAAGGCCTTAGATTGATGGTGAGAAATGAAATATTCAAAAACTTGTATCGCAGTGACCCAGGAATCCATTTTGTTAGCAATTTTGGTTTCACCACAAAGTCCCATAATTTCTGGATCACGTACCATATCTGCAATCATATGGGTTAAAGAATCCGGATAAACTTTGGTGTCAGCGTCAACCATCAAAACAGTCTCATAGTAAATTGCCATTAAACCGGTTATTCTCCAAATATTTTTCAACATTTGATATTCTAACTCAGCCATTCTTTCATCAAACGTAATTTTTTGCAAAAAGGACATCAAAATAATCTGAGAGTCACGTTTTCCTCTGTTACCAGGTTTTGCAGATGCTTGCTCTTCTGGAGCACCACATTTTACAATTGTGATCATTGGAACACGTTGCTGTTTTTCAACTGGTGTTGTAGATTCGTCATATCTATAAAAACCCGCGTATACTTTAGCCATATTATGTCTCTTAGAACCAGAAGCGACAGCGACGTATGGATAAGCTTTCACTTGATCTCTTGGTACAACTAAATCATCCATCATGTCAAGAACAATATCTGAAGTATATTGAGTATTTTCTGAACCCTTGATTAAACCATCACAAACCACCATAATTAATTTATGAGAGTTTGGATAATCTGTGCATGCAATAGAATCTAAAGTTGTTCGTATACCAACTTCATCTTCTGAATAACAAGTGACAAAACAAATTGTATGAATCAATGGATAACCGAATGGCATATAATCTGGAGGAGGTTGAGTAACGATATCAGGATGTATTGTCGTCGCATCTAAAGAGTTCTGATCATATGAAGTTAAAAATGTTTCTTCGCCATTGGCTATCATGTTGGCTAAAGGTTTTTGCTCTGAAATTGCTCTAGAAATTCTGTTATTTTGACGTTTATTTTGCGTTGTTTCATATTTCTTTGTATTTTTTAAGATTGTTTGAGTTGTCATAGTGGTGATTCCAGTTTCTAAAATAGTTTTAAGAATCGTATCCTTGTATTGTTCAGATTTAGTATTGATAATATTTGATTCAGATGCTGACCAATTTTTAAAAGGATTAGTGCTTTTCTTATTGTTGATATTTTGGTTATTTTTTGGCCGTAATGATGGTTGTATAGTCATTATTGGACCTTGAGAATTTATATTATCAGACCAATCCTCAATTTGATTTGTATATTTTGACAGAGTTTTATTGTCAATAGGAAATGCACCTTGTTTTCCAACGATAAACCATCTATAATAGCAAGCGATAAAAAATTTCGATAAAACAACGGATAAAATGAAAATCAATGATAGATAAAGTACAACTTGAGATGCGATACATCCAATAGTATCTGAATCTATAACTCCGACTTTGGCAATTTCAATCAAACAATGAGCAAGTTTTTCTTCCTTTGAAGTTGATAAAACTAAAGATATATCATATCCTTCCAAATTTGAAGATCTTAAATAATCAAACATATCTGGATACGTTAAATCATCGGTTTCAAGCCAATCCAAAAGTGCTAAATCAATTACGTTACTATCGTAAACGACAAGTTCTCTGGAAGAATTTTTCACATCATCCCAAGTAAAATATACCTCAGCTAATACGTCTAAATTATAATAAGAGTCTCTTGCGGATTGGCTGGTATGACAAGCCCAACCTGAATAATATTCACTTTCCGTAAAATTAGGGGTCGATGATCCATCTTGTTCCACCAATTTACATGGAAAATACCATGCCATATTACCATCATCATCATATGGAATAGTACTATTGGATCTAGGATTTATCAAACCTTTACAGTTACCATTGACATTTTGGAAAAGAAAAGATGCATCCATCCCACCAGCATTAATAGGAGGGTAAAGAATATTAGAACCTGCAGGTACCCCAGCAGCGGCAGGATGTGAAGATGATTCAAGAGCATATACATTTCCATGGATAATCAAATTTCCGGTAGAAATCTCGTTGTTATGTAATCTCTTCACTTGAGTTGTGCAAACCGTCCTTGAAAATCCAAACGTTAAATATGCAACGATTGCTCCAATGTACAAAATCACAGAGATTAATGCTATCTTCTCTCTCCATGCCATCTGACTAGCTTTCGTTTTCATTCCAAACAAACGCATCAGTGGAGCGGGCGCCCAAAACGTGATCACATAGCAGTAAACCTCCCAAAGTGACATCGATCTACCCACCGATTTCATCTTTAACCGCTCTTCACCTACTTTATCATATCCTCCTTCCTTCGTCTGTGTTCCAGAAATCATCGAATCTCTCATCTTGCCTTTAGCTTCATCCAATTCATCCCTGTCTACCCAGTCTTCTTTCATATCTTTTAAGGGAATCCCATCTTCCCAGTATCTCTCTTCCGATTCCTGTTGCCCAGGTATAACTCCAGTACTCGACGGATTCACCTCAACCTGTGTCTCCTGAACCTTCTGCGCATAGTAGTGTTGCGGATGCCGCGGATCAACAAAGCTGTTCCTCTCTGGTCGAACCAAAGAATTCTGTCGACCGATTCCTGAAGATCGATTCTTTAGCAGTGACTCGTTATCCAGAATATAGTACTCATCTGACATCTATATGAATACTTCTACCTCCTCTACACTCTGAAAATGATAAAAATGATGCTTTACTTTAGTTGCCTCAAACAACACAAGATTTGGACCCTTGTTGTTAATAGTATTGTCGCCTAAGTCTAAGCCTTTTTAGCTGGCGAAGAAAAATCCTCTTGAAAATATTCATCGCGCAAAAACACACTTTTTATTTACCCGATTCAGTAATACAGCCCAAACATAAAATATTGTTGAAAATTAAGTTCCAAAAATAGCACGGAAGGTGAAATATTCCGTAAATCCGATTTAGTCCGAAATTTGCGTGATCACGTGGTGTTCGGGTTTGAAAAGAGATTAAAGAGTTTCACGTGAAACCGCTTCGCAAAAGCGATGATATGATAACGTGACGGATTTGATAACGTTTAGATTGGCAGACTAAGGAAAAGAAGATCAGAGGACGGAAAGCGCAACAATTATGAAGATGATAAGGTAATTGTGAAAAATCTCGGAATGGAAGATAGGGATGGTTAATATGGAGTTAATAAGAGCAGAGTGCCCGAAAGAATCGGTTGCAAAGTGTTTATTATAGAAAGAATTTTTTTTTTTCTTATTTCTCGCACGATATTGCAATAGACTTTAGTATGGACTATAGAAATGTATATAAATGTAGATGATATATGGTATGGAGAGGTAGTTGATTGAGGTTTCAGTGTTGTATTGAATTATATTGAAGGACATTGATACTCGTGTGTTACAATTAGTTGTAGGAGCTTGTGTGGAAAGTGCATGGTAAGACGATGAACAGAGACGTAAATACAGGCAATACGATGACAGACGAAGTGGCAGGGAGGTTGAGTTTGCCAGGATTTACCCCTCTAGAGATTGTTTCGGGACAATTGAATAGGACTATTTTAGAGACTGGTGCAGAATTTGGTGGTGTGGCACGTTGGGGTGAGCAAGACTATGAGTTTGGTATGAGAAGGTTAGCAGGGACGGAAATGGATGGTAAGATGAGGGATTGGTTCATTGAAGAATGCAAGAAGCTGGGATGTAGCATTAAGATAGACAAGATAGGAAATATTTTTGCTATTTTCCCAGGTAAAAACAAGGGTACTAAGCCAACGGCAACGGGATCTCATTTGGATACTCAACCGGAAGCTGGGAAATATGATGGTATTCTTGGAGTGTTGGCAGGATTGGAAGTTTTGCGTACTTTCAAGAATAATGGATATGTCCCGAACTATGACGTATGTGTAATTGTTTGGTTCAACGAGGAGGGAGCTAGATTTGCAAGATCGTGCACAGGATCTTCTGTGTGGTCGCATGATTTATCTTTGGAAGATGCGTACCGGCTGATGTCGATTGGTGAAGAGAATCCTGAATCTGTGTACGATTCTTTAAGTAAGATTGGTTACATCGGTGATGTCGGAGCTTCTTATCAGGAGAATCAAATTGATGCTCATTTTGAGCTGCATATTGAACAAGGTCCTATTTTAGAGGACGAGAACAAACGTATTGGTATTGTGACGGGAGTTCAAGCTTATCAATGGACAAAAATCGTTGTTAAGGGTGTTGGGGCTCATGCAGGAACAACTCCGTGGAGATTGAGAAAGGATGCCATGTTGATGTCTGCAAGAATGATGCTTGCTGCTGCTGAAATTGCAGAATCCTATGATGGTTTGTATACCACAGGCGTCGTTGATGCTAAACCATACTCTGTTAATATCATTCCTGGAGAAGTTGCATTTACCATGGACGTTAGACATCCATCAGATGAAACACATGCGATAATTATGTCAAAGATTTGGAAATGTTTCGATAAGTTGATCGTTGAAAATAAAGCTGGTGAATTAAAATACGAAAAAGAAGTATTACAGATTTCGCCAGCTGTTCAATTTAATGAGAAATGTATTGAATGTGTGTCCCGCTCAGCTTATTCTCAATTCAAAGATTCTGAGGTGAGACAAATCTGGTCTGGTGCTGGCCATGACTCTTGTCAAACTGCTCCTCATGTTCCAACATCTATGATATTTATTCCTTCAAAGGATGGTCTTTCTCATAATTACTATGAATATTCATCACCTCAAGAGGTTGAAGATGGTTTTAAGGTTTTGTTGCAAGCAATAATAAATTATGATAATTATAGAGTCATTAGAGGATTTTAAGCTTTAAGATTAATGCACCCAAAATAAAATATGGTTTATACGAATAATATACATATTTGAGTCGTTGGATTTACTTTTACATACTGAACAGATAGCTTACGTAAAGAAAATGATAAAAGTTTACAATTTAATAGTGTATAAAATAGTATGAATGGTGTATCGGTATAAATTTATTTTTCTTTGGAAAAAATCGAGGATATGTTGAACTTCTTCATAGATCCGCTATCTTCAGCCTTGTGTTTCCAACTAACAATCATGCGTAAATATTTCATGAATAAAAATGAAATGGAGCCGACGGCTCTAAATGCGGCCAATGCCGCAACTGACCACAAAATAACACTTAGATAAACATTATTTGAGGTCTCTTCTGGCTCATAAATTTGAGTCACAATCATGATTAAGATCAGATTAGAGAGCATCCATATCATCACAATCCTTGTTCTGATATCACGGTAGTAATCATTTTTCTTTTGAACAGTATCAATTTTTGTTTCAACTATTTCCTTTTCCTTTAGTCTGGACTTAATCTCGCTGTATTTATTATCGATGTCTTGGGGCCATTGATCTGT
The DNA here is from genome assembly GCA_030569915.1 of Kluyveromyces nonfermentans. Lineage (NCBI taxonomy): Eukaryota > Fungi > Ascomycota > Saccharomycetes > Saccharomycetales > Saccharomycetaceae > Kluyveromyces > Kluyveromyces nonfermentans. The sequence continues at coordinate 158,758 of JAJLUD010000012.1, forward strand.
CACAATAGTTATACCATCAGGTCCCTGTATCACTTCAGCACTAGGTATTGGTTTTGCAGCATCATCAGAACCTTTCGTACCCCAAGAAACATCGTGTGTGTTACAAAAGGCGAAAATCTGCAAAGTGCATAGGAAAGTTGGTAGCATCAGGAAATATTGGAGTGAAGAAGTGAGAATATGCCAAGGATCCAAATACAGAACCGATGTGAAAGCGTACAGCCCATAGGTAGATAGCAGGGCGATCACGATATTGATGAATACTTGACCGTCGTCCGAACCTGAATTCAATGTTTGTACTGAGAAGTAAAGACCGCAAATGAGAGCATATGTGGAACAAACAGTTAGGATTACCATCGAAGTTATAAACAAGTGATTCGCACCTTGTGGTCTATTACCCATAGAAATGATAAACAAAGCACATAAATCGCATATTAGAAGATATCTGAAAAATGTGAACAATATAACACCATTATCTATCACCGTATTCATAGATCCAGCCAAATAATAAAAAGTTAAAAAGAAATTGGCGATTGAAAACCACGAGAATAGCATCTGAACAAACTGGTAGAAGAACTCGATGTGAAAGAAAATTTTCCTAGTTTTAGAATGTCTGGTATTCCAAATCTGATAAAAATGCAATTGAGCATAAAGAGCAGAAAACATAGCACCGTTTAACCAACGTCTTCTTTGGGAAATAAATTCTGGGGGTTCTTCTGGGACATCTGTTTCACCTGTTGCTTCCTTGACGTACTTCAAAACCCAAGAAGCGTCTTTTTTCGCGACAAGCTCCCAACATAAAATTCTATCTTCTGCAAGATACATGTTTGCGGTGAAAACATCATGACTTCTACCTTCTTGTGTCTCTCCTAAAAAGTATGAATGTAGTGGACCTGTCCCATCTTCGTGGTTCTTAAGTGCTCTATAGCGGTATGCAGATAATGCCCCAGGTAAGACACTGATATAACCGAATACACTTTCCAAGGGTTTGTCTAAAATGTTTGACATTTTATATTCGAAATTTTGAGCAGCAACTAGTGGATTGAGTAGTTTCCTTTCAAATTTACCCTTCATTGTCTTAATTTGTCCAGCAGCACCTGCAACATTCGAATCCATGTCGAACACTTTCCACAGGTGATAAATCGCTGTTTCATTCAACTTCGTACCGACGTCCACGAGGATTACAACGGTTGGATCTAAAATAGGACAGAATGCGTTAAAGAACCAACGGTGTGAGTTGATTTTTTTTTGATTTTCTTCCTTCAAACAGAATATCAACTGACATGGAACAGTGCCTTCACTTTTATAGTTAAGTTCATCATCAATAGAAATTTGAGTAGTTAACTCAAAAATATGTGCTTGCACAGCTTCACCATTGACTGTAGATTTAGCCATGTCTTCTTGATATACACCAATCGCGGCCAAATAGTCTAGAGATCCTTGATTTATTTTTGATCTTCCATCACTGATAATAATTATCTGTACATTTTTCCAACTATTGCTACCCCAAACGTTGGATTTATGACGTTTGCAAAGATGTGCAATATTTTTTTGGATGGAATGAAATGTTCTTGCTAATGCATATTTGTCTTCATTGTACATTGTAACACAAACGGCGATTTGACATTCTCGATTCATCTCTGCCATTCTTAAATTATACCCTTCCCCTACGAAAGTATCAGGATCGCTTGTACATGCTGTGTATCTCATCTCTGTAAACTCAGGTGAATCTCTCCTTGAGATGATATCTCTTAATCCACTTGGGATAGGATTATCTAATTTCAAAATCCTTCTTTGCTTCGAGGCCGGAGGGTGTCTCCTCACCTCAGACAAACCACGTTTCTTATAAGTCTGAGTTTTAGGATGGTTTAATTCGAATTTAGTTCCATCAAACGTATCACCGGAGTATATCGTACTTTCGAAACTCTTTTTCCCAGTCTCACAGGAATAATCAGTTTCACTGGAAATTTGTCTTGACCCATTGCCGAACAGTGGACCACCTCTACTTGGTGAACCATCATAGTACGTTTCATATGTCCCTTCAAAATCCTTATTCTCTACATCAATTACTGCATGGTTATTTCTTCTGGGAGATTCTTGTAAGTTACTTTCATATCTGCTTTTCGGCATTGGTGAGTTATGAGTACTATCTCTCGTGAAGACATTCCTTCTCTGTGGTGAATACCTTGTAGCTGCTTTAGATGGTGACATCGATGAATAATCGACAGATGGAAACCCTTGAAAGCGGCTATTATCGTCATCAAACGACATAGCACTGTAACTATACTGTCTGCTCTTCATTGCTGCGCGCTGCGGTGATCTAATTGGAGAATCATCTTCATCATCTGCCATAAAAGGGTTTCGCGTCATCTTGCTATAAGATTCCAAGCGAAACTAGTCTCGATCTTTGAATTTCTACCACTCTAATAAATGAGTATTGAAATTGGAGTTGATCATAATCTGAGCTTCTGCTTTTAAAATAATGCACATTTCTTATTGACAATATCCTCTGTTTTTACTATTCCTATTACGGAAAACAGTAAACATGATAATTCCTAGTTTTCTTGACGTTCAACTAAAAAAAATAAGCTTAAAATAGTGTATGAAAAAATACAAGGTTTATCCGCGCTGTCTTGACGAAGAGGATCACGGGACAACTTTTCGTCACACATACCAAACTTTGTATATCTATTTAAGTTTGAATTGAGTAATCAAAAATCATATAGGACCTATCACAGCGGTAACTACAAGTACATACTGATTGTGATGTTTGTTGACGACAGAGTGCCATACCACGACGCTATATATAGGTGCGCGTTATCAAAAACCACAACAAATACCTTCTATGACACTGTCAGACAGTGGTTAGTCTACAACACTTCCATAAAACCTTGCACCACGCTAAAAAATAGAGCGTGGTGTCAGGAGGTCATGTTGCAACACGGGTTCGAATCCCGTCAGTGTCATTTTTTTTAGGTTGACATAACTACAATCTTGCATTTATAATGCGAGATATATCACTCATTGCCAACAAGTACCTTTCGTGACACTGTCAGACAGTGGTTAGTCTACAACACTTCCATAATACCTTACACCACACTTAAAAATAGAGTGTGGTGTCAGGAGGTCATGTTGCAACACGGGTTCGAATCCCGTCAGTGTCAATTTTTTTTGATTTCTATATTCGAATAATTACTTAATGAGTAAAGTCCAAGATCTTTTCAGTAATAGCAGTTCAGACAAAAAAACGCTATGAAACATTTCAACTAATCAACCTTTCCTTCTGCCAAGTTTTTCATGATACTGCTATATGTTTTCATCTTTATTTTGCAATTCCTATGTCTCTTTCGAAGCCAAAAGTTGACAATGAATTTTTCGAAAAGAAAAAGTTTTTAAAAGAATAGAATGAACGTTCAATATTAACAGGAGCTATTCGCATTCCTCAATTAACAATCTATTGAGGGTTGCAGAAAAATATATAGTATTTTAAGTTAATATAGTCATGTTATTGACAGCAATGGCTTTATTCACATCTTAAACTCGTATTCTATGATTAACATGTTTGTTTTATTTCTAAGTTTTCAAGAAAATGAAAAAAAAAATAGCTGAAAAATTGAAGAATAATTTCAAGTTCATCACCTACGTCAGTGTCGTGACTAAACTTCCCTAGCGTCAAAGTGTATAGGTTAAACGAGTAAAAATGCCACCAAAGAAGCAAGTCGAGGAAAAGAAAGTTCTCTTGGGTCGTCCAGGTAACAACTTGAAAGCTGGTATCGTAGGATTGGCTAATGTCGGTAAATCTACTTTTTTCCAAGCTATTACAAGATGTCCATTAGGAAATCCTGCTAACTATCCATTTGCTACTATCGATCCTGAAGAAGCTAGAGTTATCGTTCCTTCTCCAAGGTTTGATACTTTATGTGATATTTACAAGCCCGCTTCTAAAGTTCCAGCTCATTTAACTGTGTATGATATTGCTGGTTTGACCAAGGGTGCCTCAGCTGGTGAGGGTCTAGGTAATGCTTTCTTGTCTCATATTAGAGCTGTTGATTCTATCTATCAAGTTGTGCGTTGTTTTGACGATGCTGAAATTATCCACATTGAAGGAGACGTCGACCCTGTTCGTGATTTGGACATTATCAATACCGAATTGAGACTAAAGGATATTGAATTTGCTGAAAAGCATTTGGAAAGTATTGAAAAGATTACAAGAAGAGGTGGTCAATCACTAGAGGTTAAGCAAAAGAAGGAAGAAGCTGCATTGGTCAAGAGAATTATTGAGTTGTTAGAATCTGGCCAAAGAGTTGCCAATCAATCTTGGACTCCAAAAGAAGTTGAAGTTATCAACTCTATGTTCTTGTTGACAGCCAAACCCTCCATCTATCTAATCAACTTGTCCGAGAAGGATTACATCAGAAAGAAGAATAAGCATTTGTTAAGGATCAAGGAATGGGTCGACAAATATTCTCCAGGTGACTTGATCATTCCATTTTCTGTGTGCATGGAAGAGAAGCTTTCTCATATGAGCGAAGAAGAAGCTGAGGAAGAATTAAAAAGATTAGGTGTTCAATCTGCTCTGCCAAAGATTATCACCACTATGAGACAAAAGTTGGACTTGATTTCCTTCTTTACCTGTGGACCAGATGAAGTTAGAGAATGGACCATTAGAAAGGGTACAAAAGCTCCTCAAGCGGCTGGTGTTATTCATAATGATTTGATGAACACTTTCATTTTGGCCCAGATTATGAAATACGAAGATGTTGTTGAATACAAGGATGATGCAGCCATCAAATCTGCAGGTAAATTGCAACAGAAGGGTAAGGATTACCCTGTTGAAGATGGAGACATCATCTACTTCAGAGCTGGTGCCGGTAAAAACTGATCCTATGGTGTTCTACTTATATATACTATGGATTTAATCTAGTACGGTATACAATTTAATTAATCCTATTTGATTCGAATTGCGGTATTTATCTACGCAAAACGGTTATTTATTTACAAGAAAGTACGAAACGTGCTACTATTTAAAATAAGAAAGAGTACCATTTATTTGTTCTCTTTTCACGTTCTTCTTTGGGCTTGTATGCCTCAACATGTTCAACGATTTTCTCAACACCCGTTTTCTCATCGTAGTTTCTACCAAGGGCATCCACAAAATTACCTTCAGGATCCATTAAATAGAAGAAAATTGAGTGATCAACAAGATAATCTTGTCCTGGTTTTAAATTTGGTGGGGTAGAGAAATAGACTCTATATTGCTTACAAGCGCTTTGAACGTCCTTGTAACTACCGGTTAAACCTATCATATCTGGATGGAATTCACTCAAATATTCCTTCAAAACTTCAGGTGGATCTCTTGCTGGATCACACGTAATAAATATTGGCTGTAAGTTGATGCCATGAGCCTTTAACGCGTCTAACCAGACACCCAATTTGTCCAACTCATCAGGACATATATCAGGGCAATGAGAGAAACCGAAATAAATTATGGAAAATTTCCCCAAAAGATCTTTTTCAGTAAATTCATTCCCATTATGATCAATTAATTTGAAGGGCCCACCGACTAATGGCTTTCCATAACCTCTATTAGCCTCTGCCTCCTTCTCAGTTTGTAATCTCTTTTTTTCTTTACTGAAAAAGTAATACATAATACCACCTGCTCCCAAAAACAATGCTGCAGCTTTCCAAGTAGTAAATTCAATAGGAGATTCTTCCACCATCTTCTGGCTGTGAGTCTCAGAGCCACCGATTGGAATCCTACTTAAAGGTTTCCTCCTTGGCAATTCTTTTTGAATTTCATCATTTCTCACCTCTTGAAACAATCGTGGAGAACAACTCAAAAACCTATTTTGTAGAACGCATGATGAGGTTGGTAATCTTGTAGACACCTTGAGAGAATATCCAACTCTTGTAATACCACGAAGCATGATTATCGTACTGATGCTCCTTCTTCAAACTATGAACTTATCGATGTGAGAAGTGGAATATATAGTACAAAATTAAATATATCTTACCTTTTTCTTTTTGTTTGTCGCAACACAACGAATTTTGCTCACCAAGGAAAATTTGTTACAATGCTAATAAAACTGACATACAATCTGCATTGGGTATCAAATACGATATGAAAATGATATGTTATACCGTTATATGACTATACCTGTTAAATGTTACGTGAATGTTTTTGTCGGTTTGGGCACACGTTTATTACATTAATTTCCTAGTTGTTTTTACGATAAATTCATTAACGTCATGAGTTTTGAGGACACTCAGTGCCATCATTAGTCTATGGTACAGTATCGAATTAATAATTGGGAAGCAAAGTAAAGAAGAAGAAGAAGAATAAGGAAAAAAAATTATCGGAAAAATGCATCCAAAAGAGATGGATTGAAAACACAACAGCTCTATAAGAAATATCCACCTCTTTGGTTATTATGCGTAGATTCTTGGATGTAGTCGTCCGGAACAGCAGAGAATATTTTAAATACGGGCTCCAGATCATCCTCTACTTTCATGACACTGGCCACATTACCACATCTATAGCAGTAATTGGGAGCGGACCATACAGTCACCACATCTTTTTCCGGAAAATGGTATTTAAAACCTTCCATGACTAATTGATGCGCTCTTGCAATTAAATTTAAACCATTTACATGGTTGAATTCTCGAGCAACTTTACTTCCGAACAACCATCCAGCGCCTCGAGGAGAAACCTGCCATGCCTCAACATTATCAGGATCACTCCACACTAAATCAGAGAACCCTCCTTCGTGGGGCACTTCTTGCGCTCTTGATAAAACTCTAATTTGATCCAACATCCTTATCTCAGGGGACAACCCTCCATGAACACAAAGGATCTTACCATCAATTATAGCCGCTAAGGTCAAGAAATCAAAGACTTGGCAACAGTATTTCCAAACAGTTGTCGACCCATATTTATTCAAACACTCCTCGTAGAACCCATAAACTTGCGTAATTTGTCTAGACTCATGATTCCCTCTTACCAATGTGATTCGTGATGGATACTTCACCTTCAGACACATCAGCAACGTAAAAGTCTCCAAACTATAATATCCTCTATCTACATAATCACCCAGGAAAACATAGTTGACTTGATCTGGAAACCCACCTGACGTACGAAACAATTCTAACAAGTCATGAAACTGTCCATGAATATCACCACATACCGTCACTGGAGATTGAACTGGCTGAATATTCGACTCCTCCATCAATAGTTCTTTCATCATTTCACAAAGCTGTTTCATTTCAGACTCATTCAGAGCCTGACATTTCTTTATCTTTTCCAACCACAAATCTGGGCCTTTATCTGACATGATACCCTAAAATTTTGCTCCTCACTCTTTATGTTATTTTCTTTAATGATAAATTCGCAACAATATCCTTAACTGCTCCCACTTACAATTCTATCTTAAGGCTATATGCCTTTATAAATCCTTATTCCCCGTTAGCTTTTCCATTGGGCTTTACTTCCAAACTTTTCTAATTCATATTCTGCCTCCTAGAATGTAAGAAAAAAAAAATGGAAAACAGAAATTTCCTAATAAATTAATTACCCGGTCAATATCATATGCCAACTGTTACAATAGACTATATAGAAATGAATCAAAGATAAGTATATTGTATTCATGGAAGAGGTTGTATATAGCCTTTATCGACGCTCAGTTTTGCAACCATATCTCTTCAGGATTTGGAGAGAATCTTGCGACGATTTTTTCGTTCATATTTGGGAATATTAAGTTTATATTTGTAGTTTTCATAGTGACACATACCTTTAAACTGGGAAAAACGTTTCCCTTCCATAATTGTAGGATGGATAGGGTGACTAGAATATTTTCAAGTGATTCCGGAGTGAAGTATTGTTGATACATGAGTGGCATGTAATGTGGGTATGATCCTATGGACTTTGCAAGGAGGGGTCTCATGACAGAATAAGGAACTTTGTTTGTTCCCTTTGGCAGGGAATATTGAATAAAGATGGATCGTAAGAGGGATCGGAGGGTCAGAATGGGTAATTTCTCTAGCATAAGGAGTAAGATTTTACTAGATTTGAGCCAGCTCTCGTTTTCATATAGCCACATAAAGACACCGTTTAGGTTACCGGATTTAATGCTCTCCACGAGTGAAGCATATGTTTGGGCGAGACTTGGGTCCAATTGCGCCACGACGTCAAAGTTCGGAAGTTTTCCGACAATGATACCACACGGTAACAGATATTTCAGCAGTTTTTTCATATTTGAACGTTTCACTGGACAATCCGTGAAACTTAACAACAATTTGTAGCACTGATTGAATTGATGAAACGCGTTGGTAACCTTATAGTTTAACATAAAATATCTCCCCAGATAGTATATGTAATGCACTTGTTCGACAATAGGGTATTGTTTGAATGATGTTATGTTGGATTTCGGCTTTAAATTCTTAAAAATATTTGAACATGATGATGGGGAATTCATCCTAAAATAGATAAGGTTCAACTTGTTCGCAATGTACAAGAGTATCTGTTGTTTCCCTGATAATTGCTCGAACATCACTTTGTCCTCATCAGCCCTAGATTTGATACTATTGAATAACTTTGAAATGACTGAGGCTGCATGTGTTAAAAACTGATATGGTCTAGTCCCAAGTATAGTATATTTCTCATCCAACCGCGTAACAATTGGAATCACAACCTCTGTAGTCATCCGAAACACAGGAACCAAAGAATCCACTGGATACATCGTGCTATCATTTGCTAGACATCGGCAAACATCCTCGTAGTATTGAATGATGGCGAATGATGATTCCCACAATGAAAACGGTGCAACATCTCTGCAATATTCTAGAAATGACTCTAAAACAATATTGAATCTCGTCCATCGATTTTCAAACAAAGTACCACTCTTAACAACATTCTGAACTGAATTTCGATCACGGATCCCATTCGATCGTAGATATTTCTGTATTGACAAAATCAAGCTTCCATTCCTTCTAATGTCCACGTCAAGCACCGTGAAGTCACCTGCACGAATTGCCTCGAACAATTGCTCCATTAAAAAAAACAGAAAAGGACTGTAATATTCTGCAAGCGTCAACTACACGCTTCAATATCACACACCTTATTTAAGAACTATCCAATTGCCTATATCTTATCATCGCTTCATTTAGTTGTATGCTCATCCCAAATATAATGTCAGTTTCAGCACTTGCATGCATAATTCGGATAAACGCACATCCTTACGACCGGGTAATACATATCCAAGCAGAAGAATCATTCAAAGTCACGTGTGATCAGCATGACATAGTATTATTCTCACATCATCCTTTTTCCGTATCCCAACCTATGTAATATCTAAATCTATCTAATAACACATCGACATTTAATATCAACTGTTAATGGCTTAGTATGCAGTAGTTACCCCTGTATTCTTTCGGCCGCTACCCTAACGTACCAGCTGCTCAACCAATCAAATTTCTGCCTAATCTACACGTGACCTTAACTCGACACTACATTTTTTTTTTTTGTGTGTTCCTATGAAAAATTTTTGATCGTAACAAGGCACCGAACGCCGTTGGAAATGCGTAGTGATAGTTTGAACATTGCATGGCCGATGCTTGTGTGGGATACCACGATGCCCTTTGTCACTGGATTTGAAACTCTTGGTTCACGATATTTAAGTAATGTCTAAATAATAGCTGCACAATTAACTTTATTCGTAAACACATTTTTCTATTCTTTAACCTTAGATAAGTGAAGAAAAGAAGAAATGTCTAACACTGAAAGAACTTTCATTGCTATCAAGCCAGATGGTGTCCAAAGAGGTTTGATCTCTAAGATCTTAGCTCGTTTCGAAGACAGAGGCTACAAGTTGGTCGGTATCAAGATGATCACCCCAACTGAAGCTCTATTGAAGGAACACTACGCTGACTTGGTTTCGAAGCCATTCTTCCCATCTTTGTTGAATTACATGACATCTGGTCCAGTTTTGGCTACTGTCTGGGAAGGTAAGGATGTTGTCAAGCAAGGTCGTGCTATCTTAGGTGCCACCAACCCATTGCAATCTGCTCCAGGTACCATCAGAGGTGACTTTGCTATCGAAGTTGGTAGAAACGTTTGTCACGGTTCTGACTCTGTTGAGTCTGCTGAAAAGGAAATCAGCTTGTGGTTCAAGAAGGAAGAATTGGTTGACTACAAATTGAACCAATTGTCTTGGATCTACGAATAAGCTAGTTAAAGAATGGATTTTATATTATTTTAGTTTTATTATCTGAGTATTCTAGTTTTTAGCTGATTTTGTAGTTTAATCGAGTTTGTCAACCATTAGGTTGTCTCTCACCTATTGATCTGTTGTTAATTCGAAGTAGAATCAGTGTCGGTTAGTCTCTTTATAGGAAATATTGTTGATGAACTAAATAAAGCATGGAAAAAATGAAAAAGGTTGAAAAATTAGCTTGCAAAATGAAGTTGCATTCACTAGTACAAAATATCAACTAAGTTAAGAAGTACGGAGCCTATCAGATAATGATCCAGCGCAGACGAGTCAGAAGGCGAAATAAAAGACGTACGAGGGATATCACACCTCAATATAAACTTTGTGTTCGACTTTTACCTCCAAATTTAACAGAAAAAGAATTTTTGAATACGTTGCACACGAATGATGTGAAAGTGGCACATAATTCATACTATTATGTTCAGGGTCATTATTCTTCTAAGAAATTTAAAAGGCAGACACATTCTCGTGCATATCTTCATTTTGATTCAACAGAGGAATTGAACAAAGTTTCCAGACTAATCGAAAGATGTAAATTCACAGATGATTTAGGAAATGCAACCATTCCAACACTACAACTTTCACCGTTTGTAAAGAAAATAAACGATGATGAAAAGAATACTTTACAAGGTACTATTTCTAAGGATCACATTTTCCAAACCTTTGTCAAATCATGGAGAATATTAGGTGAGGATAAGACAAATACTTTAAAATTTAAAGATATCAGTGTGATAACTCCATTAAAGAAGGAATTGGATCGCCAGGCAAGCATAGAACTTGCACTAAAACTAAGAAAAGAAAGAGCCTTATCAGAATTAGCAGGAGATGTTAAAAATACTGACGAAAAACAGAAAAAGAAAAAGAGAAAGAAGAGAAAGAAGAGAAAGAGCACTAAGATTGATAAACCAAACGAATCTAAAAAATCAAACGATACCAAAGATAATATTACTGACAAAATTAATGCGCAAAACTCAACACCACGTGAAACAAGGCGCCAACGGAGGCGCAAGTACAACATCACCAAGAATAATAATCAATCTCAGAACGAAAATAAATCTGACGTCCCAAAGAAACAAAATGTAATCAAAATTAAACAAAGACAAAAAAAAAATGAATCTAAAGAAACCACCAATCCTTCAAATCATCAAACTACCACTAAACCAACACACAACAATAAACCAAAACCATCCATTTCTCCTCTTAAAAAGAAAAATTCCTCCAGAAGAAGACGATCAAAAAAACCATCTCCCAAAAACCATCCCACCACTTCATCCACCAATCAACTAACCGTCTAAGTAATATCTGTCAACTTACAAAATACACATCTACACCCTAACTCTAACATATCCATCTTCACCCATTAACTTTCATGTAAATGTTTTGTCCAACGCCCAAGCACGCGTATGCAAAGCTGAAAAACACCGACCATTTCTCCGCCGCAATATATCTTTGTGCCACAGATATCAACACCGTAGAACTACCTAAACTACTACACAACATCGGAACATATCTCTCCCTAACAGCATTCTTTATTTTCCCCACATTTACTCTCCTCTCGCTATTAACTGTCGTCAACACAATCAACAACCCCATAACCTGTACCGGCGAAACAACAAACCATGACGCGCCCAATTGTGCCACTTTTCTCCATTTCGTATCCACTTTCTTTGTCGTATATTCTTGTATCCACTTATATCCGAAATGATTGATCGGTGCGTTCACACTAGCCCCGTACAGTAACATACATAGTACCTTTATAATATTTAATTTTTTAAATTTTCCTGGACCCCTTGAAGTCACATATTGACTGACCAATTCTCCAATTGCACTTAATATAGCCCCGGTTACGCTCTTTGTCAATAATGGATACATTTGGAGTAATCTATTGTATCGTTCTAACACATTGGTTGCACATGTCATTTCCTTAATTTTTTTTATGAGTTTTAGCTGAGCGGCTTGTAAACCAAGTAGTACTCATAGTCATGTTGTGTCGTCTGCCGCCCATCGCTTCTTTTTAAATACTACTACTGTTCTAACAAAATTTGTAATCTGGCTGCCTTTGCAGCGTTTCCTTATCTGAATTTCTGATACTGTAGATGTGTTCGCTGATCTCCGCGATGGGATATAATATACAATGAAGGGAAAATGGGAGTTGGGGGGTGTGTGGCACGTGACTGAATTTGGTATTGCTTGGAATTAGTTTAATTATTATTATTATTGTTATTTTTTTTTTTTCTAAGTTTGTTCAACTTTTAGTAACCGTTTTACATAATGAATGTATGTAGAGATAGAAAGGTTTATTGTTTTTAACAAGTTAGATCGGCGGTAAGGTGCTTTGATAGGATTAAAATAGTTAGATAATGAAACTAACGAATTTTTTGAAGAAATTGAAGAATGAACGAGTATCGATTGAATTGAAAAATGGAACAACGGTATGGGGCATTGTTAGAAGTGTTTCACCACAGATGAATGTATCGCTAACGGATGTGAAACTAACGCTACCAACAAAGACATCAGAATCGACGATGGCAGCAGTATATCTTGCTGGAGGAAGCAATGAAGGGATGGAATCGAAAAGGAGTACGAGTTTAGAATTTATTAATATTAGAGGAAATACGATCAGACAGATCATTTTACCAGATGCGATAAACTTGGATGCGTTGCTGGTAGACCAGCAAGAGATCAATAAGTTACGAAGACAGGGAAAGTTGAGTGAGGATCCGAACAGGAAACGAGGGTTGGAACATGGAGGGAATGCGCCGAAGAGAATCAAAAGGGCGTTTTGAATGTGAAGTGTGTATGTAGTGTAGTTTTATTGTATTAGAATTGGGTGATATGTACATATTGAGTGTAATTGAGGCATTCTAGGTATGATGTGGGATGACGAGGTGATATTTTTTTTGGTCACGGTTCTGAGAGGATGTCGCTTTCACTGTCGCTTTCACTGTCGCTTTCACTGTTACTGTCCGCGTCCCAGAAATTGCACCATTGGCTCTTCCCTAGGGGAATTCCCCAGATCTGCTTCTCCTCACACAGATGCGTTACAAGTTCATCAATGTGTATTACAGATACATTTTGCATTGCAGACGGTGACCAGCAATCGTCTTCAAATGGAATGCTTTTAATCTTGCGATAATCTTTGGAATACTTCTCAAATATCTCAGCCAACACCCGTGACGAAATTCCCTGCTCTGATGTACAAGTTATGTAATAATATGATATCCTAAGATAACATAATACCAATGCTAGTATGTATTTCTCATTGAAGTCGCCTTCTGACTCTAGTAGAACCTGTAGCTGTTCCCAAGTTGGCCGCAAATTTATCAATTTCATTAAGATGCATTTAAATTCGACACCTCCACATACAAACACTTGTGGAAATTTTCGATCATCGATGCTTCCAAAATCCCTTACTACAATCTTAAGCAACTCAACTAGTGTATCTCCTCGAAGACTTGTTGGGGTCAAATTAATTTTATAGTACATGGAAGAGAAGACTTTGGTACGGAAAATTTGAGGAACTACCAATGAAGTCGATTGGTTATTCAACTCTTTACCAGAGATATTTTCGTCAACATAAAATTCCTTCGACATTTTAATCACCACGATACTCTTGGTAATCTCTCTATCTTTGTGATCTTCTCTAACTTGTTGTTAATTTGTTGTCAACCTGTTTTTTCTTTAGATTGATTAGATTACTTTTGAATTATGCATATTTACAAGTGAAATGAAACCGTTTACGTACAATTCTATACATGATTAGAACCAGCTAATGGATTTTTCCTTCTGCTTCCTTTCTAATCTCTTTCTGTATTTGGAGCCCTTAACTTCCATGATGTACTGATCTGAATTCTTGATGGCTTCTTGCATTTTTAACATCTTGGATTCTAGTGCTAGCTCATGTTTGTGACCTTTGGGCGATAAAACACCTTTCATAAATTTCTTCTTTTCATATTTCTCTTCATAGAACAATTTTTTGGAAGGAGGAAGTAGTTCATGTACACCGTATGTATAAGCTTGCTTGTAAATATCACTCATCCGTCTTAAAGAATACTTAGGTTCACGATACTTTCCTGTAATTGGGTTCTTATTGGGAAGAAATGGATTTGCATCAGCAGCCGTAATCAAAGTTGGTTTACTACTGTACTTAACGGATGGTGGATATTTCTTGAAGAAATTCTTGAGTTGATTTGGTAACAAATCAAAATATTGTTTCATAGATGCCCCTGACATGTTACTTCTAGTTCACACTGTATACCTTTATTTGATAGAATGCTTCTTTGTTTGTTTCGAATTGTTAATTTTATTATTGGAATGGAAAAATTTTTGAAGCCAAAAAAAACAAGAGAATGACACGTGATTATCAAGTTTACTCTCTAATTCAACTATTTAAACAATGCCCTTAAATCATAAACCATACCGTGTTTGGTGAAGGAATTTAGATTAGCATCAAGCGCAACATATGTATTTGTTTTTAAAAGTGTAGCTTATGTTCTATATACGCGATAATGTAGGGATTACGCGGTCGTACCACCATCGAATGGCTAATTCATTGTGGGAATGGGATACGAACTGCCAGAGTTTGGTTAGAATTGAGTTCTTGTTTGAGGATGGAAGAGATTCTATGAGTTCATATACGGTTTCCAACCATTCACAGAGGTATCGATCTTTCACGTTATAGAACTGCTCTATTAGGCATTGGATAAATATGGATCTAAATGTAGTATTTTCGGTATTGATGATCATCAGGTAAGTTGTATGCAAAAGGGTTCTTACCAGATCTTTGTCGTACGGGGAAAGACGTTTTATAATGAGTGCCATATGTTTCCAAATTTCTATCAGTTGTTTGTCCGACATTAATCCTTTGGAGTACTGGTCCATGCTCATTAATAGGTAAGGACGAATGTTTTCCAACTTAAAGGTAACAATGCCATTTGACCATGATTCATTGCTATATATTGCAAGCCAAACAAGGTGTGCACTTTCCCTCACTTGGATATCTGTATCTTGCAACAGAGGGGAGATGAAAGGCACAAAACGGTTTTGAAGATATTCAACATTTGGAAATTCTAGGTCAATTAAGGTAATTTCTAAAAATTGTAGAACAAACATCATTTTAGCATGCTGCATCTTATTTTCAGGATTCTTTCTGAGTAGTTGTAACATGTTTACCAGTACGTTATCGTAAAGTTGGAAGTCCTTCACTAGGAGGGCACACATAGAGTGAATTAGATCTTGATACTTGGTGAACCCATCCACTCCAAAATCTTCAAGAATAAAACTGACATCGAATAGGCAGTAGATGCTAACTTGAAGAATTTTTACAGTGGGTGTGAGACCAGAAAGTAAGAGAACCACAGAAAACAAAACATTCAAATAAAATCGGTCGTTGTATCGATCCTTTTGGTGATGTTCGGAGGACTCAGAAAAATTCCGCAGTGTTACATGCAATTTTGATAAAGAATCCATCAAAGTCTCATCGTCTCTCAAATGTTGAACACAATCCGCACATACCTGACATATAATATTGAAATGTGATGAAAAGAATTCGCTTCTTTTATCCTTCGAAGTAAAAGAGCCTCGTTCAATATATTCTACAATTATAGTCAATAAATGAACAAATACTGAATCAAAAGGCAGATTCTTATCGGAACTGGAGTGTACCATAGAGTAAATGACACAAAGGTCTTGAAGTAATATCGGATCTTTGGGATGAATCCTTACGTACTCTTTCCAAATTGGCAAAAAATACGCATGTTTCCACTTGTCCATCAGAACAACCGAATTACCACTATCATCAATAAAAATATTTTCATGAAGCCTTTCGAGCTGATCTCTACAAGATAAGAATCCTGCCAGCGCAGTGAGTTGGTAAACATTCCAAGATTTCAAACGAATAATTTCATCGTTCCAAACCAACAAAAACTCCTTCAATGAAATACGAGGCTCTGATATTTCTAGTTTCCATCTGAGAATCAAGTTAAATGTTTGGAACCATTCCCAAATTGTCACATACTGTGGATTCCATGAAACGACAGCATTTACCAATTCTCTGAGTTCTTCAATATTGGAAATACGGGGAACGAAATACACAATATTGTTCAGGATATTATTTGGTTTTTCAGATTCAACCAATTTAGGATCTTTTAAAGCCAGCAACAGATGACGAATAGCAATCCTATCATCTGGACTCATATTTAGTTAGTCTCTACTCATCTCTAAGTTATATTAAACTTTTTATATACATTTCACTTTCAAATATGTATTCAACAATTTTAAAATTTGTTGATCATTAAAGGTTGATTAATGTTAGTGAAACGATTTATTTGCATGAAAGTGCAAGATAGTAGATTGAAATACAGCTATCTTTAGCTCCTAAGAAGCCTCATTTCTACGAGTTATGTCTACGGAACTACCAACAGGGTTAGCACAATTTCCCATAACCAGGAGCACGATGCTGGGGACTGTTGGAGTTGCACTTGCAGCTTCTTTATTCGATACAAAGTACTGGTTTTTACTTCAATATGAGCCATTCATCTCTGAATATGGTCAATATTGGAGATTTTTAACATTTCAAGTGGGTTGCATTAATGAGAGCGATGTGGCATTAATAACTTTATTGTGGTATCAATTTAGACCACTGGAGAGACTGTTCGGATCGCGAAAATATTTCAATTTGATCATTTTGAGCTGGTTTTATACAACACTGATAGTATTTATTCTTTCAAATGCGATTAATATACTTCTTTTTCGGACGTGGTGGAACGAATTCACGAACGGTCCACTACCCATACTTTTTTGCTTAACACACTTTTACAAGCAATATATTCCAAGGGTATATGAATTCAATGTCATTTTGAATCAACCCTTTTTAAGAAATTCGAATCCGGTGAAATGGAAATTGACGGATCATTTTCTTGTGAATGGGTTTCTGTTCTTATGTATTATCAATCAAGGATTACCAGGCTTAGGAATAGGATTTATAGGTTGGCTTTGCGGAGTACTATTGGATCGAGGATTACTACCTGGCGCGGAAAATTTTCAAATGGCACTTTTTAAAGACACCTGGAATAGAAGCCCAACTACAATAAGTTCTCGTACGGTTATGTCGTCATCCAGTATAAACAATGACGAACTCAATCAGGAAGAGCTGGATAATCCTCAAGATGAACCACAGCGGCCATTGGGTGTTCAGTTCTTAGATACATTCAGGAGATAGTAAAAATGAGTCAGTTATACCTATATAATAACTTGGAATTCTATACAATTAGCATGTAACTAAACTAAATTTCGAGGCGTGGGAAAACTTATAAAATCTATTTAGTTTCCTCCTTCTTCCTTAGTGCTTGTCTTCTCTCAACATCCCAATTGTATAATCTAGCACAATTGACCTCCATAGTAGTGATGTTTTCTCTCAAGAACTCGACATCCTCATTGGTGATCTGAAGACTCTCTTTAGCAGCCGCCAGTTTCTGAGTTAAAAGCTCAATTGCCTCAACAACCGAATATTCTAACATAACGTCCGCACCAAGCCACAATCCAACCTTGAGATTCGGATCTCTCGTATCAATTTCAGCCTTCGTGAACAACGTTTCGTTCAGTTGATAGTTCACATCCACCCTTTCTTCTTCCTCATCTCCATCAATAGATTCCTGCTTTTCTTTTAACAATTGACACATGTTTAATGTATTTTCAATATCCGGTATCTTGGATTTGAGTTGTCTCACAGTAGACATCTTTGATTCCTGCATGAATTTGTATTTTGATAACCGTTCTTGGAATTTACCAAAACATAGCTCGAAGTCTTCTGGATTTTGAATGTAATCTTCTACCTTCTCAACGAAAGGTGCACCTGGAATACCCCTAGGATTAGTTGGTGTCGAATTAAAAAGCGTATCCATTTTGAAAACTTTATGGTCAAGCAAACCTCTGTCGTACGGGAAACACTTCACTAAAACTTCTCTTTATTCCTTGCAAGTTCGTATTACTATCGACATGGTTTAATTATTATACATTGAAAAAATGATAATTTACTTATTGAAAGAACCTTGAATAAAGGTATCACAACTAGTTATAACTTGAACATGAATGAAAAGGTAAGAATTGCAAGACGTAGTTCATTTACCCTCCACTAATGATAGAGAATGAGCTTTCGTTTGTGGCACCGACTAGGGTTTCATTAATAGTTGATGACCTTAACATATACAGCAAAGATTCTACAATTGTTAACAATGTATCTTTTCAACTGCCATGTGGTCAATTAATGGCTATCATTGGTGGTTCTGGATCAGGAAAGACTACGATGCTGAACGTATTAGCTGGAAAGGGTAGTTCTAATTTAAATTATGATGGTGAAATCCAGTTTTGTGGGAATACGGAAGAATCGGATTATAAAGTCGACAACGGGAGATTGGAAGTGAAAACTGGATATTTAACTCAAGAGGATACATTGTCAGCAAGATTGACGTGTAGGGAAACTCTGGAAATTGCAGCAGATTTAAAATTACAAATAAGTAAGCAGGAACGATGCGATTTAGTGAACGAATTGATTGCAGAACTAGGTCTTAGGGATTGTGCGGATACGTTTGTAGGAGACCACATTACTAAGGGACTTTCAGGAGGAGAAAAGAGAAGGTTAAGTATTGGAGTTCAAATGATTGCGAACCCATCAGTGTTGTTTCTTGATGAACCAACCACTGGATTAGATGCATATTCTGCATTTTTGCTTATAAAGACATTGAGAAAACTATGCGAATCGGGTGGCAGAATCATTATAATGAGTATTCATCAACCTAGGTCAGACATTTTGTTTCTTTTGGATCAGGTGTGTCTGCTCTCTAAAGGGTTTTTAATGTATGCAGGAGCTGTTACAGACATGGTTCCATATTTTGCTTCTCTTGGGTACGTTGTACCAAAGCATTCTAATCCTGCCGACTATTTCATTGACATCGTAAGTATTGATGAACGAAACCCAAACTTGCTGGAAAGCTCTCGAGCTCGTTGGGAATTTTTCACAAACTCCTGGAGATCACATGCAGCATATTTGAAGATAGAGCGTCCAGAATATGTTATTGAGCTAAATCCTTCGCCGCCATCTGTTTCATTGTCTAGACAAATTAAGGTCCTCACTAAGAGAAATATCATGCTTAACTGGAGGGATAAAGCTACTTTGCTAGCAGTGCAATTGGAACCATTTATTGTTGGAATAGTGGTAGGATGGATTTTTTACAAGCCAGATCAGAGTAGTGAAAGTGGACTTCGGAGTTTAGCTGGTGCCTTGTATATTGTTGCTTCGATCCAAGGATATCTTATGTTGCTTTTAGAGACTTATAGATTATGTGAACTAGACATCAAGGTTTACGATCGTGAAAGGGCCGAGGGTTGCGTCAGTCCATCAGCATTTTTATTAGCGAGAAGACTTTCTAATTTGTTTCAGGAGGACATTATGATACCATTTATTTTCTCGACAGTAACATATTTTATGTTTGGATTGACTGCGGATGCTTCGAAGTTTTTCACATACTTTGGAACGTGTTTGGTTAACCACCAAGCTTCGATGTCTGTGGCCTATATGGCAGTCTCGATTTCAAGAGATTTTTCCAATGCTGGTTTAGTGGGAAATTTAAATTTTACCTTGCAATCAATGGCATGCGGGTTCTTTGTTAATGCAGAAGACATGCCTGTTTACGTAAGATGGACCAAATATATTGCATATATGTTTTACACATTCTCAGCATTGATGTCTAACACTTTCACAAATTTAAGTTGCTCCAATTCGGGAGATGTAACAACCTGTTTAGGCGATACATATCTTGCAAGTTTTGGAATACCCACAAATTGGGTTAGCGTTCCAATAGTAGTTGTTTTTTGCTGGGCAGTTGGATTGTACTTAGTTGGACTAGTATTTTTCCAATTTAAGAAGATCAAGATTAACATGGCCAAAAAGGTAGTCAGAAAGCCTATTAGTACTGCGGATATTGAAAATGATTCTGGCGATAGCAAATCTTGCCAAACAAATCAGTTATCAGGAAGTATTTCATCATCTTTTAATGGCGAAATAGAGATCAAATTAGAAGACCTAAATTTGTCGGTAGATATAACAACACTTTTCAACTTCAAGGAACGGAAGCTTACAAAATGTGTTCGAAAGGAAATCCTTTTATCAGTGAATGCTTCTTTCATACCAAATACGATCAATGCCATAATGGGTCCTTCTGGTTCTGGGAAAACGTCCTTACTTAATCTCATATCAGGTCGCTTGAACTCGAATTTATTCGCGAATTTTACAACCTCTGGGAACATTTTTTTTAATAATATTCCAGTCACAGAAGCTATGTTCGGAAGTTTATGTTGCTATGTCTCACAAGATGACAATCATTTACTACCGAACCTCACAGTATATGAAACGTTGAAGTATGCAGCAAGACTAAGACTTCCAGGATTTTCCAAAGAAGAAATTGAAACTAAGATAACCGAATTATTGAAGGATTTGGCTTTGACAAATTGTGCCGACACTTTAATAGGAAATGAATTTGCGAAAGGTATAAGCGGTGGTGAAAAACGGCGCCTATCAATTGGTATCCAACTCTTGACTAATCCCTCAATTCTTCTTTTGGATGAGCCTACTTCGGGATTAGACAGTTTTACCTCAGCAACTATCGTAGAATTACTCAACAGACTATGTGCAAAGGGAAAAACTATTATTGTAACTATTCATCAACCAAGAGCCGAATTGTTCAGAGATTTTGGAAATGTTCTTTTATTAGCGAAAGGAGGAAAAGTTGCATTCAATGGATCATCTACAGAAATGGTTAAGTATTTTGAGGGGGAAGGATTCAAGTGTCCAGAATTCACCAACATTGCTGATTTCTTATTGGATATCATTTCAGTTAACATTCAAAACAACGATAATGAAGCTATTTCGAAAGAACGAGTAGATAGACTTTTAGAGCGCTGGGAGTTGATTTCCACGGAAAAACAAGAAGATAGAAAAAAAGTATTGCAGAATTCACATTTTATTGATGCTTTTAGTCACCATACGAGATATCGCGCATCGCTTTTAACCGCATACACTGTATGCATTTCAAGGCAGTTTAAAGTTATTCTCAGGAATCTTGAGTCAGCGATGGCAAGGCTGGCTCAGGTTCCTGGCATGGCTGCGATTTTGGCGATATACTATGCCCCTTTACAAGACACATACACGGGTGTCTCAAACAGGCTTGGTTTAACTCAACAATATACCTCTTTGTATTTTTGTGGCATGTTGATCAATCTAGCTGTTTATCCTGCGGAATCTCAGAATTTTTACCAGGATTTCAATGACAATATTTATGGAGTGGGCCCATTTTTGCTATCTTACATGACATTAGAGTTTCCAATGGCCTTTTTTTCGTCTGTGGTTTTTTCGGCATTGACCGTTATGGGTATTGGATTGCCGCGAACAGCAGGAATGTTCTTTGTCTCAGTGTATTGCTCCTTTGTCATCATTACGTGCGGTGAAGCTCTAGGAATAATTGTCAATACCATTTTTAGAAGACCTGGCTTCGTTGTAAATGTCGTTTCTGTCATATTATCTATTGGTTCCGTAATGGCCGGTATTCTCTCGTTGGATATGCCTAGTTTTTGGAAGGGTTTGAATTTTATCAGTCCAGTGTATTATACAAGCATGATACTTGTTAATGAAGCATTCCCTGATGACCTTTTGTTTACATGCGAAGATGGTGAAAAGGCATCTAATGGAAGTTGTATATTTAGTACTGGGGAGGATGTCATTGAGACATATGGATTGAATGTAAATGTACGAACCTACATGGGAGTCCTGATTTGTGTATGGGCCGTCTACAGATTAATACCTTATTTTGTTTTGAAAGCTAAACTAGAATGGACACGAAAGTAAACAAATGTACTCTTGTTGTTCATTTTTTTCGTTTGTTCACATACTAGAGTTTCCATTGGTCTATGTAGTTTTATGTTCTTGTTGTATATACTATAGTTCCACCATTAATATATAAGAACTATCCGTTTATATTATTCCTCATCATATCTTTTATCGTAATTGAAGATGGTAAGGAACCTTGGTAGAAGACCACTTACTCTCCATCTCCATCGAAGTTTGTTCTTTGCTAGCAAAAACCATTCACGCATTTTTGGATCAACAAATGAAGTTGTCGATGATGCCTTTTCTGGATCTATTTTCCGATGCAAATCTTGAAGGCGAACAATTTGAAGATTGGCTATTAATTGTGAAGAGAAGTTATTGACTTTAATTTGTTTATCTGTCTTGGAAACCAAGATCTCAGCTGGTTCCCGGAAATCAATGCTATTCATAGAATTATTTCTAGAAGTCTCAATGCTTTCCTCAAAAGTTGTTTCAAGTTCATAATCTTCTAATAACTTAGCTGCTTCTTCATATTTTGATGTACACCCAAAACAAACAATCTCTTGAAAATCTCTCCCTGTTTCATGTAATCTTGAACTTAGTTCGTATAACGCTTTTTCACAAATAACACAATGTTTCACACTAGCTGGTACCATCAAGTTTGAAAGGTATTTATCCTGATCAGCTATTTCAGGCGGTTGGATAATCTGACCTAATACCTCCACTTTTTTCGCCTGCATACTTAGAGCAGTATTTGATTTTTTTAACCGAAGTGGAAGATTGTCCTTATGCTTGCGTTTGTAGTATTTGGACTTCAAATCAGATACAGACACTCTTTTAGTACTTCCCTTTGAAGTAGACTCATCTCCCCTTGGAATGTAATCCTCTATTAAAAACAGCTCTGTACTTCCATCAATATCCGATCCATCAGGTACCCTAGGGTTAAGACTAATTCTTCGGTCCATACAATGCACATTCATCCTATACTCATTCGTCAATTGCCGAATCCTTGCTGGTGCAGTTTCACGAGGAGGAGCAATAGGAAGACTTGTCAGCTTCTTATCATCAAGTAGATCCAATTTTGAAACATGTTGAGAAAGTCCTGTATGACCACCACACGTCGTTGACACAACTGGTGCCCCGGAAAGCACTAATCTTCGTTGCTGACCCTTTCTCCGTTTCCATCTACTACTACTACCAGAATTCACATTTAACCGTTTCGGATTTTCATTTGAAGGTGTAGAATTGCTATTAAACGCAAACTCATTCACCTTACTTTTCCATTTTAAAGGTGTATGATCCCCATCTAACGTCTTGTTCCATCCCTCACGGTTTGTTAATGGTGTTGTATCCCGTACAGAAAAACTCTCTGCATCAGTTCCAGATGAAACCATTGAATCAAATCCGTTCATATACATAGAATTCGTATCCAATGGCTCAAGTATTCCGGATTGCTCTTCCATCACACTTTAAAATATTGGGAAATCTAACTTTTATATTCCTTTGAATAATATCAAAACAAAACAACAAAAAAAATAAATAAGAATTGCGAAACTAAGTTCCAGCCACTGTTTCCAATAGATCTCCGTTTTTAAACACTTTCAAAACTAAATTTGCTTCTCTCTTTCTAACTTTAATCCCCTGTATCACCTTGATGCATTTTTTAACAAAGGAATCGAAGTTTCTATTTATGTTCCTAAAACAAACGAAAACATCAATTTTTTTGTTTACGTTTTCGAAGAGCAATAGTAAACACACAAGAAGAAGGGCTTAAATCAAATCCAGAGCATCTAAATGATGAAACAACTATAGTTAGTTAATTTGAAAGAGATTATAATTGAGGTAATGTCATGTTTGACTATAAATGGGAGGACAGATGTTTTAAACCCGTACACCACATACGAACGGGGAATCAAGGGTCAGTTTCCATCTGCCAATTTTGGAAAAACGAAATTGAACAGTTACTATTGATATCGAAGAATTGTTTGATATTCATAAATGTTGCTAACGAATCACTAAACAAAGTATTGCAGATTTAGATGTCAGCAGCAGAGTATTATAAGTCAGATACCAAACAAACAGTATGTTTATAACAGGATGAAAGATGAAGAATCATACAGGAATTTTTTGTCAGGGCATCAATTGTAGTAGACGGTTGCCATGAGGATTTGAAACATGTAGATTTACTAACAAAGTTTGCGTACTATTGATACAGTACAATAGACCAACAGGTCCTCCACCAGGTCAGACAGGAGGTGATAGTAGCAAAGGGTATGCGGCTCCTCAACAGTCATACTATCAATCGGGGTCGGGTCAACAACAGTACTATCAACAGGGTCCACCTCAATACTATCAACAGGGCGCACCTCCTCCAAATCAGCATCAATATTATCAACAGGGACCACCACCACCACAAGGTTATTATGGACATCAGCAACAGCAACCAATCTATGTTCAACAACAGCCGGCTTCTAGGAATAATGACGACTGCCTGGTTGCATGTTTGGCAGGTATGTGTTTGTGTTGTACGCTAGATATGTTGTTCTGAGTAAGCGAAAGAAAAGACGTTTGAAGAAAAGACGTTTGAAGAAAAGACTAAAACGGTGTACAGTGAGTGAAGTTTTTACAAAATCTTTATCCTGTTCCGAAAAGTAAATAGATACGGTATAGATTTACTGTTAAGGGCGAAGAGGAAGTCGCTGAGCTATGTGTTATGTCATTATAGGCCAGTAAACTTACCAGTTTTTGCTCTTTGCTTTACGAAATATAGTTTAGAATCTTTCAACTTCCGTTTCAATAACCTCAATAACTCTTTCATGCTCTGTAGGGAAATCGTTCGCTAAGCACTTAGGCAAATATTGTTTAGGAATTGTTATAGCACCATTAAAGAGTACAGTACCAAGGAAAAGAATGGAAAATCCAGTCAGTTGCAAAAATTTGAAGGATTCCCAGCCTAACGTGAGCGAAACTAACCAAACTAACAATGTTCTACAAGTGTCGATAGTACTTCTTGCAGTGGCACTTAAATGATTTGTGATTGTTAAACCAAAGTAATTAAAACCTGCTATGGAAATCATGATTACAACAGAGGAGTAAAGCACGACTTCATTCGAAAACATATCCTGAAATGCCTGGGTCATGTTGAAAGGTGAACCTTGGTTTCTACTACCGATAAGAATGTGCATAAAAAGCATAGATATAAACGTCATCAATGATCCGTAAATTCCTTCGCATGCTACCATCATGGTCGGAGTCAAGTTCCAAATAGATAATACATGTTCTTCAATGACAAACTGAGTTGCAACACAAACCTGACCTAAGATAACCAAAGATACTCCTAAAAGGAATTCAACATCTACGTTAACACCAATATCTCCTGAATTCCCGCTATATCCAACGACCATAACCCCGAAAATTACTAAAAGTAAAGATGCCCATTCATATCTTGTAATTTTGTGCTTAAGGAAATACACACTAAACAATGCAACGAAAAGAACAACAACACCCCTTACCATCTGGTAAATCGAAACCGGTATCATAGACAAAGCAACATTCATTAAAGTCGTCCCACAAATGTCACAAATAGCTGGTAATGCCATAACAATACTCCTTTTCGCATCTAATCGTGGTTTGTTTTCATCTTTACCAGAAATTGCTTCGTACCCTCGTTTGTTTCGTGAACTTTGCATCAAATGAACGAAAATAATAGAACTTTCACCGATAAACATCTGAAGAGTTTGCAATACCGGCTGCTCAAAAAGAACAGGATCTTCACTATCACAATTGCGTAAACATTGATTGTCTTGATATTTAGTAAATATCGAGTTAATGCATCCTGTAACTACCAACAGTATCGCAACCAGCGCTACAATATTTCTATTCATATTAACTACCTTTTGATATACCCAAGCATTTAAAATCCAATGTATCAAGCCCTTCTAATCGTAACCATTGTAACATTGATGTATTTCGAAATTTTGATCCTTAGCAGCCAACTTTTAAAAAATGATGTGAAACATCATTAAACTAACCTCAACAAAAAATAAAGCCAAGAATAAAAAAAAAAAAACCGTGGGGAAAAGTGGTGAAACTTCTTACACATGATAATTATGATGGACAGGCTCAGATGTAATTAATTCTTATAGAAATTTTCAAGTTTCTTCAGAAATACGCTTCTCTCATCATACGTCTTCTTCGTAGTAGACATTTGCAACCCTCTGCGGGGCATTGTTTAGGTCCATAGTTATCCGGATGAGAAGGGCCTTTAAGTGCTTTCAATTTTGCCTTAGATTTTGTATTCATTGATCTTGCATTGTCAATTCTGACAAAACATCTTCCGCAGAATGTATGGCCACAAGAGCTGACGAAGGTTCGTCTAGACATGTCTCTATCAACTTGTGTCGGCCTTGCGAGAGTTTGGTACGGGCAATGAGATTTGTATTTTGATTGTAGAGCCTCAAAAGAGACACCTTTGTCTTCGTCTTGTATTCCTTTAAAATCATCAGGTATCCCTAGTCCAAGTTCGACACCGCATAGGACGCAAATGGGAACTTCTTCATAAGTCTTAGCAGCAACATCGTCAGTAACAAGCACCCGTTCCTCGCTACCGTCTTTTTCAAGAACTATAGACATCATAGGAGTGGCGTTGAAGGATGCAAAATATCCATCAGGAAGATTATTGGCCTTTTTTATATACTTTTCTTGTTGACTCCTGGTGATTTCGTTTAATTTTTTTGTCCTTGTACTTGCATCTCTTTCCTCTCTTTCTTGAATTAATCTGATTATGTACTCAGTACTAGCTGGATCGTCTTCCTCATCAAAGTATCCGTAGTCTACGCCACCGCCGAAGGGTACGCCACTAAAACGTCTACTAAGTCTATTCGTGATCATTCTATGCAAAAGTTCTGCTCTTCTGCCTGGATCATTTGCGTGATCATATCCATATCCTTCTAATCGATCAGCAAGAAAATGACCGGTTGAATCTGTTCCGTGCTGCCTGCTTGCTGAGGGACGTTGTAGAGAGAAATGTCCATTTTCATCTGTGATTTCTACCGATCTTCTGCTCATATTCCGACCTCTTCCACGTCCACCTCTTTGTGCCATCCTTCTAGTTCTAGCCTGTGACGCCCAGGTTTGCATCGATCTTGCCCTGAAATTGGTATACAAGCTCAATAAATGGTCAAGTCTGCTTGGAGGGAAATTATACCTTGCAATACCGCTTCTGAATTGGGATATAGATTGCGATTCATAAAATAAACTTCTAAGGTTCTCATCCAAGGATTCTATTTCAGCATTTCTCACACCATTTAGTCTTTGTTGTCGTTGTTGTCTTTCTCTTTGCTCCCTCATCCTACGTTGCATGGAGGTCTGGTTTCTTGAATCTCTGATTTCTTGCGGCAGATAATCAAGTTCACTTTCTGTATCATTAGCATCGGAATCTTCACCAGCTTCACTACCCATAAACATTCTCCTGGCTATATCTACATGTCTTCTTATACGCCTAAACCTGTTCGGATTATTAACCATTTGATGTTGAAATGATCTATTCACCGGTAATTCATGAAGCGATGTATTGACTTGTATCGCAGGGCCTCCTGGAAGTTGCAGAGTAACATAGTGCGGTTCATGAATACGTTCTTCAACCATCATCAAATCATCGTCTCCTTCTGTATGCGGTACAACAACAACTCGTCCATTATCATCGTTTTGATATTCATCTAAATTGATATACTCCGCATCATCATTCAAAGGACCGTCCTCACGCAAAGCCACCTCTCTAGTAATTTCTATCTCATCACTACTGATATCATTTTGTAGGTTTGTATCATGAGCACTAACACTTGAATCTGAAATAAATCTAGACATATTGTCTCTTGGTCTATTTAACCTTCTATCTGGCACTAACCGACGAGGTGCATAATGGTCAATAATTTGTGCATCTAGTTCGGGATCGCTTGCGATTTCTATAACACAATGAGGATCACTCATATTAATAGTTCAGATTGAAGCTGCTGAATCTTTTTGATATGATTTCGCCTTTTCATAATATGAATTCAAGCTTATAAACTTTTCTCGTTTATACTTTTCAGGATTTGAAAGCAGATGAGAAGACTACACAAAAAGTAAAGAACAAAAGAACAATGAAATTACATTATGATGGTTTCCATATCATGCTATTTGAGAGTACATATATATCCATACGAGTGAATTATTTTTAATAGATTAATCATAATTATTAATATCAAGAGGTTTCTCTATTTCTAAAAAATCTGTAGCAGAGAAAACAAAAAACTGTGACTACGAAAACGTTTGATATTGTTATATCTACAAATAAATGTACAAATTTAGGTAAGTTAAAAATTAAGGCTTTTTCTCTATTCTGATCCTATACCCGCGAAAAGTTTTTTTTAAAGTTATATTGGTTTAAGACAAGTATGATTGTTTCCAATATTATGTCAAAGTAACCAATAAGTTGTGGAGATAAAATTATTTCATTTCTTAAGAAGATGCTAGTTATAATCCACTTCTCATGTATCTACCAATGACGATACAGTGGTCTCTTTCATAAGGTTCCAAAGTCAATTGTTCCAATGGCTTAATCTTTTCTTCTCTCAATTTTTGCACTTCTCTGGCGAAAACAGTTTCAGCATCGACAGTAGAGTCGATACAGTTAGCCTTAATGGAAATAACAACACCACCTTGGTCTTTCAAGAACATGTGAGAGTTCAAGGCAATAATACGTGCTTGATCTGGTTGGGCCACATCAGCAAAGACTGCATCAACCATACCAATTAGCATTCTGTACTTTTGAGGATGTCTAGCGTCTTCAATTATTGGAATAACGTTTGGTCTCTTCTTAGCCATAGAGATCAATTCTCTACCTGGCCTGTGAGAAAATTCCACAGCATAGACCAAACCTTCTGGACCAACAACATCAGCAACGTGAGAAACCGAGGTACCGGAAGCAGCACCTAAATATAGCACCTTTTTACCTGGAGCGATGAAGAGTTCATCCAAACCACCCATGATACCAGCAGCCAACTTGGATCTGAAAGGATTCCAAACACGGTATTCAACCTTGGTTGGTGGCACTCCCTCTTCAGTAGATGGTTCTTCAACAGAAACTCTCTTTTCACCATACACAGATTCACCTGGTGCAATATTCTTGGTAACCAAGAGATCTTCCTTACCTCTGGCGATGAAAACACCTGCATGCTTATGTGGTTCAATGACAACCTTGGCACCACCACGAGCACCACCTCTACCACCACGAGCACCACCACGAGGACCACCTCTGCCACCACGTGCACCACCACGAGGACCACCTCTGCCACCACGAGCACCACCACGAGCACCACCTCTGCCACCACGAGCACCACCACGGGCACCACCTCTACCACCACGGGCACCACCACGAGAACCGCCTCTGCCACCTCTAAAACCTGTTTGGAAAGCCATATTATCCTACTGTATTAACAAACGTCTTCAAACTTGGAATCTGGATGAATTTATCTCCTCTGAAAAGTAGAAAACTTTTTAAAGTATGTAGCTTATGATAATTCTAGAGATAAACCAGATTCTGATTTCCTGAAGAATAAACCTAGTTACTTTTGAATAAAAGAGTTAGAAAGTTATAACAGTGTCTATAAATCACCTCTTCAAATCGATGAGATGAGCAGTGAAAAATTTTGGCTCGAAGTTAGGAAGTTGCTTTTTTTCAAACATTGTCACCATGAACGGAAATGAAGTATACACGTGACTAGTTTTTTTTTTTTTTTTTTTTTTGCAACCGTAACTAGTACGAAATTCATACCAGAAAGACATTTACCATCAGTTGTAGTAGATGTTTTAATCAATTGTGTTTAGTGCAGAGATATATACGCTTTAAGATTGCGAGAAATTTCAAGTTAGCATTGGTAGTTGTTGGAAGATTTGGAAAAACTCAGTATACAAGATGAGTGGTGGGATACTTGAATTGAAATCTAGATCGAAGAGCTTGAAAAATGTCAAGGTGGAATTAGATAAGGATAATCTCTCTTATGAAAACATCTTAAAGCATATTTCCAAAGCTAACAAAAACATTAATGTCAATCGTTTAAAGTTGACATACTTGAAGGATGGAAAACATATGGCAATTGATGCAAAAACTATAAAAGACCATTCAGAATTTATTGAAGAGAATAATGAATTGTACGTCAAGGATCTTGGTCCGCAAATTTCATGGAGACTGGTATTCTTGGTTGAGTATTTTGGTCCAATTTTGGTCCACACTTTGATATACTACTTGTCTTTGCAGCCTGAATATGTTGCAAAATATCACAAGAAGGGTGTTGAGTACAATGGCTTTTTGAATAGACTAGCGTATGAGATGATTCTAGCACATTATGTCAAGAGGTTGTTGGAAACGATTTTTGTTCATTCATTTTCACAATCCACTATGCCTTTCTTCAATTTATTCAAGAATTCTTTCCATTATTGGATACTTAATGGATCCATTGCATTTGGTTATTTTGGATATGGGTTCCCATTAGAAAACGATACACTTTTTAAACTCTACGGACATCTAAAGCTTGCTAATTTGAGTAGAATTGTGGTATTTTTTGCGCTCTCTGAGTTTTGGAATTTATACTGTCACATAAAGCTGCGTTTGTGGGGTGATGCCCAAAAGAGGAAAGGTATTACTAAGAGAGTTCCACTTGATGAAGGTGTTTTTAAAATTTTCGTTTCTCCAAACTATACCTTTGAGATTGGCTCCTTTTTCTGGTTTACACTTGCCTTCAAACTTAACCTTTTCGCTGTCTTCTTTTTGATTGTATCTACAACTCAAATGTATTTATGGGCCCAAAAGAAAAACAAGAGATATGGTACCAAAAGAGCTTTCTTGATACCTTTTATCTTCTAAAGTTCATCGATAGGATATAACTTGTTAGGTTCAACATTTTTCTCGTACCCAAAGGAGTTAAAACGTTTTTAGAGACCAATGTCTCATTGTTTGACACTATATATATATGCGAAAAACCCATTTTAAGTTTTGAAACATATATATATATATATATATAAATATGTTTCCTTTGTGAATGCAATAGCTATATATCCGTATCTAACATAGCCGTGAAATGATCTTCAGTTCTTTGGTCTTTATCTAGAAGATCTTGATTCAACTCTTTGAACCATAGGTGCTCTAGAAGATCATTTGCACTTGGTCTTTTGTATGAATTAAGTTCAAAACATTTGGATAATAAATCAAAACACCAAAAATGATCATCCCAAACCGCTTCCTTATAAGCTCGAATTCTTTCATCCATATCTTCGTCTTCAGAACCCAAACTAGGAGTCATTTGCCTTTCATATTGAGTTAAATAATCCAATGTTTCAAATGCAACTGAGTATGATGGGAATGTACCAACCTCTACCTCTTTTTCTAACAATGATCGAACGAAACCATGCAACCCTCCTGGGAAACCATCCGAGTGAAAACCTGGAAGTTTTGTCATATCAAGACCTAACCCATGAAATCTGGCAACTTCCTGCATTGGTTGTATACCAAATATGCAACAAATTTCTAAAAAAGCATCAATATCATCCATACTTTGAAACATTGGAAATCTTCTACTGATGAAACTTAAGAGAATAACACCTACCGACCAAATATCTATTTTTTGAGTTTGAAAAGAGCACTTCATCAAGACCTCAGGCGCTCTGAAACCTCTAGTACCTGCTCTGTTAGCCCTGCGGTGCCTTCTCGTTTCATGTTTTGGATACCCTTTGCTTAATTCAGCCTGCATAATGTTTTCTTTTTGGGCGAGGTTTAACTCTTCTGTCCCTTTAACACTTATTTGGCCATTTTGAATAGAAACCAATGGTAAATGTGAAGTATTCCTACCATTCGCATAAGGTGAACTACAGTTACAAACTTTTTCACCTTGTTCGTTTTCAAAAACTGTATAATTAATATCCGGCATGTATAGTTCTTCATTTTCCTCAGCTAATCCAAAATCGACCAAAACTCCCTTGCCCAAGATTGGATTGTATAAAAAGTTTGTTGGTTTCACATCTCTATGGATTATACCAAAAGAATGGACGTACTTCAATGAACTTAACAATTCAAACATATACTTCTTGATTCCCTTGATAGGGAGATCTCTGTAAAAATGTCTGAATTCCTCATGAGGATACCATGGAAGAACAATAACTACTTGATCTTTATAACGAAGTGCGTCACAAAGTGGTGCTACATTGGGAGAATTAGAGAGAAGTTCTAACAATCTCAGTTCATTCTCAATCCTAGTAGGAGAACTTGTCACGTAAATCCTTTTGATAGCAACAAATTTACTCTCTTTATTCCAGAAATGGTCTGGATACAGTTTACTGGAAACATCGCTGAGATCCTCGGCCTTATACACAGAGGAAAATGTACCTTCCCCAATCTTATCCAATAATTTATATCGTGATGATAATTCTGGTACCTTTTCTTGTAGTTCATCCATTTCTTGGATGATTTCGGCTGGTATATCTTCCATCTCGAAATAAGTTAGGATGATAAATGCAGTAATTTGAATTACAAAAACTAGGAATGCACCAAACCACGAACTCGTATATTGTTTTCACTATGATGTACTTTGTTCATACGCCGGTCCTTTGTCATTTGTTATATGGTTGGGCAGATCTGAAAAAAAAAGTTTAAATCATGGAATTAATCCTTCAAGTTACGCTTCAAAGGATCAGTCCAAAAAGTAGACTATAAAGCTTATAAGATAGACAGAACAGTTGTTAATTTGCTAATCTAGAATTTATTAAAGATAGAGAAAAAGTTAGACTTTGACCAAAATAATTTCTTGCGATTCTTAATTGATTGTAAAAGTATGAAATATTTTTGCTTGCAGAAGATGAATATCAAGGAAGTAGATTTAGCTTGAAAGTCTACAAATACTTATTTAAAAAATTATAAAAACGGAGTAGAAGTTGATGTTAATAAATGTATGACAGTCTCCATTTTTAGAGAGTAGTTAACGATATCTTTTACAAGTGAAGACGTGGATTGGATACTCATCTACGGATAGCAATCAGATCACAACGTTCCGGAAGTCACCTCTACAACAAGGAGCCAGATTACATTACGCTAAGCAATATTCAAGCTGCTCGATGAATGGGGAGAAAGAAATAGAGTATGTTGAAAAAACGGCCTATTTAGCGACAACAATATTGTTGGTTGTGCTTCCAAGTGCTTCATACGAAATTGGGTTTCTGCGTTCTAGTATTGTGCTTCCAAAAGGAGATTTGATGGGAATTTTGTCATCTATATTGAAAGCGAGTTTGCCCCTTAAATAAGTGCTTTTAACAACACCACGAAGTTTCTTACCATCATAGGCTGTTAATTTGTTCTTAAAGTAAACTTTATCATTAGAGACCAATTGATATGTGTGTGTGTCAAAGACTACGAAATCAGCATCATATCCTTTCTTAAGATATCCCTTCCGATGATCAAGTCCAACTTGTTTTGCAGTGTTTTCGCAACACCATTTTACAATATCCTTCACAGATGCACCTTCTGTGAATAATAATGGAAGACCGAGACCTACAGATGCAATACCACCCCATGCGCTAAAGAAATCTCCTTTGGCTAAATTTTTCAGTTCTGGTGTACATGGCGAGTGGTCGCTAACAACTGAAGTTATCAAGTTATTCCTTAGCGCTTTCCAAAGTTCTTTCCTGTTTTTCTCTTCTCGGATTGGAGGGCAGCATTTATAAAAGGTCTTTGATTCTGGAATCTTTTCTGCGGATAGCGTCAAGTAATGGAAACATGTCTCCGCAGAGATGGGTAATTGGTCTTTTTGAGCTCTTTCAAGAATTGGTAAAGCATCTTTAGAAGCGAGATGTACAATATGAACCATGGGACTTTTTTCAAGACCGTTCTTCCTTACACTATTTCGCAGGCATTCTACGATAAGTGCAATGGCATTAACTTCAAAATGATCTGGCCTGGAGAGTAAAAAGGACTCGTATTGCTTTGGATCGATATTAGCTAAAGAGTGGTCATGTGTTTCTATCTCCGCAGCTTCAAGTGGTGTTATAATATCATTTCCGAAGGGGATATGATGTGCGTGTGCACTATCAGAAACGGGACCAAACCTAGGTTCCACAGGTGAGAGCACTTTAGAAAGGCATAAATTTTTGCAATTTGTATGGTGGTTACAATTCATTCCTGGTGGGGTTACGATAGTATGTTCATCTTCCGGTAGTGTCGTTTGCAATTCTGCATGAAACATAATCATTGTTGGTTCACCCTGAAGTAGTTCCAATGCTTCATTGATGTAGCGCTTGTCTATTGCAGGGAACTCATCCACTCCAGAATCTATCAAAAACCCTTTAAACCCTCGAACACCGGCATCTATCAACGGTTTTAAATGTTCCAAATTATCAGGAATCATTCCTCCCCAAAACCCGACATCGCACCACAATTGTCCTCTGGCCGCATCCAATTTAATACGTAAGTTCTCTACCGTCGTAGTCGGTGGAATCGCATTTAAAGGCATGTCAATAACTGTCGTTACACCACCTGAAATCGCTGCTTTGGTTCCAGTTTCAAATCCTTCCCATTCTGTCCTACCAGGTTCATTCAAATGAACATGAGAATCCACCAGTCCTGGCATAAGTACGTACGGTGACACTATTTCGTAATCACTAACAACCCACCCTAGCGATATTAACTGATCATTACTAAGAACTTTGCCCACTATAACATCAACAATTTTTCCACTAGATTCGTCGTAGACTATTGTTCCTGGACAGAACTCATCTTCAAAAACAACGTTATTAGATGCAATTGCCTTGAACATACTTCAAAGCAAACTATCTTGCTATTGACTCGTTCACTTGTTGAACTTTTCTTTAGCAATCTTAAATGTTTTAAATGTCATCACCAGTTCTTTTACTACTACAATTTTTTGGGCAGAATTTATTGAGTACAAATAATATATATACTGTTGCTATTATTGCAAATCCTTCAATGACGCATCGTGATGCCAGAATATTAAAGAAATAAACTACGAACAACTCCACGGTTTTTTCAAATACGCGATGATTAATGAATCACATCAAGGTATCTTTTCCTATCTTAGCCGAACAAATAAAATATAGAATACAGAAAACTAGCTTCCTACTTAATGCTGTGATATTTTTTTTTTTTTTTTTTTTTCATTCTTTGTCTCTTTTCATTGCTCGGATAAGCCCGACAGCCTTGACAGTATAGCCGAAGATCTGAAAGGATCAAGACATTGTAATAGAGAAAATATAACAATTACGAACGTTTGATTATATGCTAGTTACGAAGAGATGAGAAGCTAGTGTTTTCGTAAGGGCATCGGTAAGATTAGATAAAATGTACAAAAAAAAAAATAAAAAAAACACAAACAAAAACAAAAACATAATCATATGTAAAAACAGTTATCAACATGTAATTGGGTAAATTATAGTATGCCAGCTTCAAGTAATAGCTGTTTCCAATGTTCAGGGAGCTTTGAAACCAATGGCAAAAATTCTTCTCTCAGAAGAGAGGCATCGACATCAGTCTGTAGACCTTCGAAAAAAATATTCCACGTAGAAGTGGAGGGGAAATCATTAGATATATTTAGCAAATTAAGGACTCTCATAAATCCACCATAAGCGATTGATTTTTCCTCTGTATCTGATAATTTCGATGCTATGGTGCACCATTTGTTCAATTGTCTTTCGGTTGCGAACGGTGGTTGGGCGAAAACCTCTGGGTGAGAGTAAGACAGTCTCGAGATGGTTATGCATATATTTTCCACAATGCTGGTTGAAAGATGTAGTTGGTTGGAACAGAAGAGGTCAAGTAGTATTCTGCTTATATCGAGAATATGTGGGCTGATATCGATCTTGTGTGATATTAGGCCTAAGGCCCATATACAATTGTTCACAGTGGAAACGGCCTCGTTATTTTCAATATTTTGAACCAATTCAGTACTCACGAGACCGATAAATTGAGAAGCTAATTCCGGTGTGAAGAGCCCACCTTCGTAGAAGTAAGCAATATCACCAACTAGTGCATAAGCGCTCTGTCTGACTTCGTTATTGTAGTCTTGTAGACATTGTAGGATAATTAAGAGTAAAGTTAAATCATTATTTGGAAAGAGTAATTCTTTGGATTCAGGTCCCAATGCCTGTACAATTCCGTCAATTAAATCTAGAGATGTAATCATGAAATCTTTTTCTGGTGGTACAACGGCAGGATTCGTATGCGATTTAGCTTCTAGATCCACACTGCGACAAAGAATACTATACGCTCTATGATACACATCAGGTGCCATCGGAACAAATTTTGAACCCAAAGAAACACTGACGTATGACAAACACTCAAGCAAAGGCCACAGTTCCTTATCACTATCATCTAACATAGACCATTTGTTCAATAAATGAGGTAGTAATTTGTTCATAGCTTGCTCATCAAAATCACATTTTTCACTCAATCTGCTTACTGCATCATACAAA
Organism: Kluyveromyces nonfermentans; assembly: GCA_030569915.1. NCBI lineage: Eukaryota > Fungi > Ascomycota > Saccharomycetes > Saccharomycetales > Saccharomycetaceae > Kluyveromyces > Kluyveromyces nonfermentans. Next base: position 195,406 of record JAJLUD010000012.1, read on the forward strand.
ATGATCAAGTTCTTCTTTTGATAGAAACGGAAACATTGATCGAATTTTTCCAAGAGTGGATTATAGAGTATTGTGTAAACAATTTCCGGATCACAGTTTTCGATGAAAGTGGCTACAGAAGTAATGGCAGCTTCTTGTACATCTTTCTTTTTGTCTTGCAAGATTTCTAAAAGAGGTTCTAACACTGGGATTAAAAATTCAGAATGGTCATCCAAGATCCACCTTGAAAATCTGCTTAAAGTCCAACAGGTGATCCTTCTCACGGGGAACCATGGATTTTTCAATTGTTCCACTAAAAATGGAATCAATGCAGGTAACTGGCTTTCAAAATATTTTATTCCTCCTTCTGCCATTGCGCCTAGGGATAACGTCGTGGCTTCTGTAACGAACCATTGGTTGGATGTGAGATGTTCTCTTAACAATGGCAACGCCGTAGTGATGACATCTTTAGGAAGAATGTTGGTTAGTAGATCCAAGGTGGACGCAGCACACTTTCTTAAATTCCATTCATGGTTAACATCATCGTCATTCCTTTCATCAACATCATCATCAGCTTCAGCATTTTCACCATTTGTCTTCCGAATCTTGGCTGACATTGGTTTAATATCTTCATCTTTATCCTCATCATCGGCATCGGCTTCATTTGACGCCTCCATCAGTAAAATTTGTTCATGGTCATAGACCATGTTGTTTAGAAGTACAGGAACTAAAGTTCCCACAAATTGTTTGATCAAATGTACCGGAACATTTGTATTAGATACTAGTGCAAGCAGAAATTCACATGCTTCTAACGCAACCCTAGACTCTTCATAATCATCTCTATCAGAACTTACAATCAAATGTACCATAAATTGTACAATACCTTCCAGATGGACGCTAAGCTTATCAGGCCTAAATTCTAAAATAAGAACCAGACATTGACATAGTTGTTGTCTAACCAAGGGTGATGTCTCACTTTGTGCTAATTGGAAAATATTCTGCAATAATAAATCAAGCTCTAACAAAAGTTCTTGACAATTTAGTGGGATTATATTGTTGATACATTTTACACTTTCTGCACGAATAATCTCCGATTTTCCTTCTATCATAAGAAATAAGAATATGTTTATCATTTGACCAATGGGAACTTGATTATTCGACCAAGGCAATTGGAAGAATTGTGCTCCATCTTCCATCATTTTTGAGAATGCTCTCATAGATCCTTCATTGTTTTCTTTTGCCAATTGTAGTAGCTTGTTAATTGTTTCCAAGCCCAATGGATCTTCCCGGTGCTGTCTATAGTAAGTGGAAAATAATGCAGCAATCACAATTCCTGTGATTTTTACTATGAACTTATTAGGTAGACATAAACCATTTACAATTTCGGCCTTAACGTACTGTAAGTCTGATACCTGACCACTCAAGATGCAGTTTTTCAAGAGAATACCTGCTGTTCCCTTCAGTTGATCCATCTCTTGTAAATGAATCAAGATGAAGCATAGATAGTTTGCAAATTCAGGTTGTAACTTAAAAGAGTCCAACGCATCTAGGGCTTGTTGACGGAGTTGAGCATCTGAAGAGACCGCGTTTTGCAGTGTCAGACACACGTGAGTCAGTGACTCATGATCTGGTTTCCATGACATTGGTTTCAATGAATACAAACCTAAATCTTTTCTTATTCATTGTGTATGTGTGTTTATAGTTGGACAGAAGATGAGCAAAATTTTTGCTCGTCTAAGAGTTCTCACGTGCAAATTAAAAAAATCTATAAAAGAGACGTATGTTAGTTGATATGTTGATATGAATAAATGCATGCAAAGACTTCAACCTTCCAATCATTGAGATACCGATTTCTCAATCTTTTCCAAAAGGCCATCTATTTTTGCGATTAGAGGATTGTAAAGTGTTTTGATAATTGGATGGTATTCTTCTACAGTCGTTTGAATAGTGATCTCTGAGGTAGAAGGCAGTCGCTTATCCAAAACCATGCATAGAGACGAGTCAGAAGAGTTTCCTACACTTGGTGCATTCTGACTATCAGAAAATGTTGTTTCATTACAATCCTTTGCAAAGAGTATTTTGCCAACTTTACTATGCGTATCTGGTGGCAGTGGTCTCTTGAAATCCGTTTTACCTTCTGATTTTTCAGGTATTTCATTATTCTCAAGGGAAACTTCATTTTTCGATCCATTAGATGTCACGATTCTTGAGATATCTTGTATGGCTCTACAAGAAGGGATAGTTTCGGTATCGGCACTCTTATCAAATTGTTTATCACCAGGCATTTGAGGCGAATCATTTGTCCAGTCTGAGGAAGAAGGAGAATACTCTCCAATGGTGGAGATCGAATAGTTGGAATTAGAACTTGTCATTTGGGAAGTCTCCTTTTGCTGTGCGATTGGCATTATAGGAGCTTGAAAAACCTTGGTTAGCTCATCATTAGATTGGTTCAAGGTTTCATCAGGTTTCTCAGTTAAACGCATTTTCTTCTCTACTTTGAGTGGAAGCATGTTATTGACATTAAATGGTGCATCACTAATCACTTCACTGACATCATCGGCATCTTTGTCCAGTACTTCAGCTTCGTGTACCTTATCAAAATGAGATAGTTTCAATTGACTCATTTGCCCAGAACTTTGACTATCGGCATCCCCTAGATCTTCATCTATGTCACCAGCCTCCTCTTGAATATATCTTTCGGCATAACTAACCACCTTGCTAAAGGTAACTGATTTGTTAACTTTTGAGAAATTTTCCACATTGCTATCATGAGAAGGTGGTTTGTCAACTATTACATCTTCACTTTCGGATGAATTTCGTAAAACAGAATGAGAGGACATGTTCTCATTCTTCCAGCAATTTAATCTTGCTAATCTCTCCGGAAAAGTTTCTAAAAGCTCAGCAGGTGCGAATCCTATTTTCCCATCGTTGCATCGTTTGACGAGCCACCAGTAAGAATCTTGATCATTTAACAGTATACAACCTTGATCTTGCTCTAGTTGACAATGAGAAGGATCAGGTCCATTAAAAGAATAAAGAGCATATAGCTTCGCAGGATCTAGTTCTTGGGGAGGGTTCAGTGGTTGAGCATCTTCCGAATCATCAGAATCGCTATCACTAAAACCAATTCGCATATCATCATCATCACTACACTCATCCGCTATCCTTTCACAATCAGTTTCTTTTCCTACTCGAAGTCTTGGATCCTCTAATTTCCTGAGTCTCTCCTCCAAATTATCCTCAAAGTCAGAATCAGAATATGCGTATTCAGAATTATCGTCTTCTGTTGAATGCTGGCCACCATCTTCAATTAAATTATCCGGTCCCATACGGCTCGAGGTATATAAATGATCATTCCCTTCAAAAACTGCAGGTTCTTCTTGAGCTACCAACGAGACGCGATCGAGGCTATACGTGGTCGATTCACCATCCCTAGAGTTCCAATGAGAATCATTTGACGCACTGTTGTCAAGGCTATCTTCCACTACATTAGTACGTGGCATCATCATCTTTTTTTCACCACCAATACAAATAGGATCAGTCGGTGTTATCACAACACTCTCATTCACGCTCTGAAGTTCTTCTTCTTTCATGTACTTGGGTACTTTATTCATTATTTCAGAAAAGTCTTCCACTAAAGCAGGATCTGTAAGGATAGATAGGTCACATTCCGAACGGTCCTTATTCTGCTGTGCTGATGACAGACCACTGAGTGCTATCATCTGTGACAGCTCTGCACTCATCACAGGAGGATCTGACAGCTATGCTTGTCTAATTATCTTATTGCTTGTACTGCCCATCAGCTATTGTTTGAGGTTAGATTAGCAACAAAGAATGCTAAAATGGTTACCCGAATACTAGGATCACGTGACTGGAAAAGCATTTTATTTTTGACTTGGCAAATATAAAAGAAATGAGATGAACATCAATAACAGCTTTGATTGAACCATTATAAAATCACTGTCGTTCTTCGTATATAAACATTTAGGCTTTAGAATTTGATATTCTCGAGTATTTTGAATGTTATTTTAAGGTGCTCCGAATATATCACTACTTGCTACATAGTGAATTACTATACAATGACCGTTTCTCAAACAAATTTGGATGGCATTCTGCCATTGGTTGCAAGAGGAAAAGTTCGTGATATTTACCAAGTAGACGAAGAAACTCTTCTATTTGTTGCTACAGATCGTATCTCCGCTTATGATGTAATCATGGAGAACACTATTCCAGAAAAGGGAATTCTCTTGACAAAACTCTCAGAATTTTGGTTCAACTTTCTTAAGGATGATGTTCGTAACCATTTGAAGCCATTAGAAGAAGGGAAGAACATCTTCGACTATCTTCCTAAGGAGCTATCGGAAGATAAATACAAATCTCAGTTGGTAGATAGGTCTTTACTCGTACAGAAGCATAAGTTGATCCCATTAGAAGTGATTGTCCGTGGCTATATTACAGGTTCTGCCTGGAAGGAATACAAGAAAACTGGTACCGTGCACGGATTACCACAGCCAGAAGGTTTGCAGGAGTCGCAAGAATTTGATGTTCCAATCTTTACCCCATCAACAAAGGCTGAGCAGGGTGAGCATGATGAGAATATTTCTCCAGAGCAAGCAGCCGCACTAGTTGGCAAAGAATTGTGTGACAGGATCGAAGAGCTAGCCGTCAAGCTGTATTCTAAATGCAAAGAATATGCAAAGACAAGAGGTATTATCATTGCTGATACCAAATTCGAATTTGGCATTGATGAAAGTACCAATGAAATTATCCTTGTCGACGAGGTCTTAACTCCCGACTCTTCTCGTTTCTGGAATGGTACTAATTACCGTCTCGGACAAGGTCAGGATTCATACGATAAGCAATTCTTGAGAAATTGGTTAACTGAGAATAACTTAGCCGGTGTGGACGGTGTAAAAATGCCTGAAGACATTGCCCAGCGTTCAAGATCAAAATACATTGAAGCCTTTGAACAATTAACCGAATCCAAATGGACTTAGATGTAATTCCAAGTTGTACCTCGAATATTCCGTCTAATTGTGCAGCTAAGTTCATAATATATATTTGTGTATATATGTCAATGCATTTAAAATGATTATTATTTATAGTTTCTTGTAATATTAGCATTTCTGAATGGTGTTCTCCGTGGCATATTTACATGGCCTATTCCGGTTATCATAGGCGTGGCATTGCTATTACTGTTTTTTCCATTCAAGTATTCGCGCGCTCTTTGTCCAACTGCAGCGTCAAAATCACGGCGCATTTCATTGGCATGTTGTTCCAGCATTTGACCTACCTCAGTCAATTCATGTTCATATCTCAAAAGATAAGTTTCAAGTTTTTCTAACTCTAATGCTTTTCTCATAATCCTCGATTGAATATCGTTAATTAGATCCCAAACACTTGGTCTACGTTGGTAATTGACTTGAATACAAGATTCTATCAGAGCTTTAAGAGGTGAAGAATAATGATGCGGGATAGGTTCAATTTTGCCATTCTTGATTTTGCCTTGCAACTCAGTGTATGTTTTCGCTTGAAATGGGACTTTCAATGAACAAATCTCATAGATTATACATCCTAAAGACCATATATCACTGAGAGGGCTATACGGCTTATCCTGCAAAACTTCAGGGGACATATAGTATGGTGTTCCTACATAGGTTGTAGCGAACTCAATCGATGATTGTAACGATTTGGCTAATCCAAAATCACCCAGTTTAATAACTACTTTACTGTAATCAACGGTTTGCAACGTTTGATCAAAATCATTATCATTGGCAGTTAAAAATATATTTCCAGGTTTGAGGTCCCTATGAATAACTACTTTACCCTTTGACTTTGCCGGTTCTTCTACCTCATCATAAATTGTCTGTAGCTTAGGTAGATCTTTTCCGTAATGACATTTAAAAAGCGCCAATAAAATTTGGACCATAATACGCCAAACTAGTTCTTCTTGCACATATCTACGCTTTTGCTTATAATATCTTATCAACTGTGATAAATCACCTTTAGAACAATATTCCATGTAGAGAAATAAAATATCAGAACCGGAATCATAATCCCAATGAAAAAATTCAACAATATTGTCATGTTTCAATTGAGATAGAATGGTACATTCAGTAATTAGCTGTTGACGTTCTTTAGAATTCATGTGTCCATAGCGGATTTCCTTTCTGACCATTAGTTTGTTGTCGGTTTCCCGAATCACTTTTCGAACTGCCCCGAAAGAGCCTCTTCCTATTTCCTCCAAAACACGATAACTAGCCTGTTTCTCATTGCGATTCATATCTTTTCGTTCAGTAAGCAACTAGACGGATAGTATAAACGAGTTTTAAAGGAAGTTTACTTATTATTATATTGCCTAACCAGCTCTACTTTAAGGTAATTCCTTGACTTTTTTTTTTTCTTCGAATGTTATTATGCCTTTCCGTTTTGGGGAATGTGATACTACAAGCGCAGCTTCCTTAAATATTAAAGAGTACTAAACTTAAAAATTCACTACACAATTGTGTTTTAAAGGTTAGCAGCTAGATTAGCCTTGTGATATCGGAGCAAAGCTGTTGAATTAGAATCGAATCAGCCCCAACACGTTGGTGTGCTTGCTTTATGGGTGTAAAATTTTTCGCATTTGAATCCCAGTTGTGATGGAGGAATTGAGACAGGTGCGCAAGTTTATCTTCATGGGCATTCTTCTGTTCTTCCGTCAGTTGAATAACCAAAATTTTGAGGAATTTGAGTAAATCTATTTGAATAATTAAAGAAGTCTTAAATCTTCCAAATAATTCATCAATTCTTCCAATAAATCTATCATCCTTTAAAATTTGTTCGCATAGGTATTTTCCAAAAGACATAGAACACATTTTAGTATATTTTGTTAAAAACTTATCGTAGCGTCCATTATCCTGATAAAATGTTGATACAAGCAAACTCAAAGGAATTTTTATGTCCGTAATAGTGACAAGTTGTGATTTAATGATAGTAGGAAGCCCTAACTGCTGGGCAATATTGAAACAGTTTAAAATTATTTCAATGCTGGAAGAAAGACAATTTGATTCTGTCAATGAAGAGATTCCGATCTCGAACATTAAAGGCAAATTGGATTCATTTAAGTCTTTTACAACTTCGCTGCAAAGACTCAAGCACCAAGGAATGCAAGCTTTATTCTTCGATTGAATCAAAGACTTTGTAAGTGCTAAAAATTGACCGTTTTTCATCAGCTCTGAAATGCTATTGTTATTCAAATGGCACAGATGAAAACACAACTCCACGAATTGTTCCATCGTCTTGTCTTTCACAAGTGGAATTATGTCTAGTAACCATTGAACGACATCTTTAGGAAATTTTGATTTTTCATAAAAAAGTTTACCATAAAGTAAGTTGGATGCGGGTACAGATGAAACTGATGTTCTAATAGCATGGTTTAATGAAATAAATGCACACCTTTGCAAATATGTGTGTTCTTTTACTAGTTTCATCAATTTTGAAATGTCAAAATTGAAATTTTGTATTTGTGAAACAATTGTAAGAAGCTTTTCTGCTTCTAATCTTTTTGTACCCAGAAGCTCACTCTCAATAGAAGTAGCTAATTTATCATTATGTTCGAGACACCACTGATTCCAAGTATCCTTAGATATCACAGATCTATATGAACATGCAATCAATACAATAAGTCGAGGGTTTTTAAACTTTGCAAAATGCAAAGTTATTCCGCATTGCAAAAGTAGCGGGAATTCTTTATCAAAATATGCGCATAGAATTGCTTCCATCTGTGTATCTATCATAACTGATAACCCACCTATGTCTATAAGTCTTTTCTTTAGTTTTGAACGATTAAATTGTTTGTCATACTTCAGAATTTCAAATGTTTTTTCATTCTTTTGACTCTTTGTATAATCGGTGCTTCGCAAAAAATCTAACAAATGTACTGCGATTTCGTCAAGAGGATAAGTGATAAACATTTGATCTGCACTTGTGTTCACCAAATCGTTTGGTTTCAAAGTAGATGTTGAATGGGATTTTGTCGGTGATGGAGCCATATCTGTATTTGAATCCAAGACGAAATCTTCATCCCAAGAGGTTTCTTTTTCGATATATTCTGACAGATTAATGCGAGATTGGTTCGAAAACTTTTGAAGCCAGTCGTGCTTCAATAGTTCCTCTGCAGATGCCCGTTTAAACATATTTTTGTGAAAACATTTTGCTAAAAATGTGCGACACTGTATACTAAGTGTAAGGGGAGGGATATACTCCTCATTCACAATTGCATAACAAGCAGATTCATTCACTAGGTTATGAAACGGTGGGTTTCCAGTTAGTAACTCTACAACCGTTGCACCAAGTGACCAAATGTCACTTACAGTGGACGCACCCTGGCCTGTCATTACCTCAGGTGCCATCCAATTCGGCGATCCTGCGTACGTCATTGCCATTCGATTGATCCTAGTGGAAACACCAAAATCTGCCAACTTAACTACTCCTTCCTCTGTGAGCAATAAGTTCGCTGCCTTGATATCTCGGTGTATAACTCCTTGATCGTGTAAGTATTGAAGTCCTTTTAATGTCTGTCGTATATAATCAACACAAACACTTTCCACCATCGGTCCTTTCTTTATTAAATCTCGAAGAGACCCGCGTCCACAATACTCTAGCAGTATATACAACTCATGTGACTTCTGGATAAAACCTCGGTATTCCACTATATTTTCATGTCGCAAGTTTTTTAACAAATCAATCTCTAACATATGCACATTCAACTCACTCTCATCATCATACTGAATTTGTTTTATCGCACAAACCTCTTTTGTTCCTCTATTAACCGCTCGATATACCACTCCATATGCTCCACGTCCAACAACTTGTTTCAAAGCGTATCTTCCATGCTGAACGTTGCCATCCATATCAATGTATATTCTGTCCTGTTACCTGTATCTAAAACTGACCACAATAAACCATTACCAATAATTCCAACCCTTATCTCAATCAAGCCTTGTTATTCAATTCTCTATTTCTTTTCCGACAAATCTCCTGAGTCCGAAAGAAATCCTGTGACAGCTTTTCTTCGTTTTCTGTTCCTATCGTCTTTGTAATTCCTTTGTGGTCATCAAAAGTTCTTCCGTGTTGGTCATTTTCGGAAAGTTGATCATCAAAAGAATATTTGGTTCAATGGAGAAATTAGGAGCATGACTCTAACAAAAAAAAGGGGGCCGGGGAAAGGAAACGTTCAAACAACTATACTTATATATCAGAAGTCTATGAATCAAAACAGGACTCTCGAATCAAATGTTGCGTGCGCTGTTAGCTAATGGCGAATTAGCTACTTCAAAGCGTGAAGACCAAAATACTGAACAAAAAATGCCGACTGCGAACAATAATGAACCTGGAGTGTTGAATAGATTACCCATACCTCCGATTGAGGACACATTGAGAAGATATTTAGAGCGTCTTGCGCCTTTACAAGATGAGCGTAGTCATTCGGCGACACGTAAAGCAGTGCATGATTCTGTGGAGAGCTTGGAAATTTTGGACAGAGAATTACGGGAGTATGATGCACTTTTGGCTGAGAAAGAACCTTATTCATCGTATATTGAACAGTTTTGGTATGACGCGTATTTGGAATATGATGAATCAGTTGTTTTGAATTTGAATCCATTTTTTCAACTAGCGGATGATCCGACTATGAACAATGTACCCAAAGTTGGAGCGAGGTTTTCACATTTCAATAGACAAATTAAGAGAACATCGAAGCTTGTTGTTTCTATGTTGAAGTTTGTAAGGTCTATCAGAAAGGGTACTTTACCTGTGGATAATATCAGGGGTAGGCCTCTGTCTATGGATCAGTACAAGAAACTATTTGGAAGTTCAAGGCTTCCTCCTGCATCTCCTGATCAGGGATTTTCCTCTTGTCATTTGCAGACAGATCCAACGTCACATCATGTAGTGGTGATGTACAAGTCTCAGTTTTATTGGTTTGATGTTTTAGACATCAATAACGAACTTATCTTTAAAGAACCTGAAGAATTGGAGTGGAATTTATACTCCATTATTTCTGATGGTGAACGGAAAAATTTTGATGGTAACTTACAAAGTATGTGTCCAATGGGTATATTTACGACTGAGAACAGACGTGTTTGGGCTAACGTTAGAGATTACATCTGTAAATCAGATGATCAAACCAATTTACGTAATTTGAAAATCATCGATAGTGCTCTTTTCGTTGTATGTCTTGATGATTCTGAATTATCAGATGAACGAGATATTATTAAATCTATGATATGTGGTACATCAAAGGTTGATTTAAATTACGATGCTGATGTGAAAACAAGGCCACATTTAGGTTTACAAACAGGAACGTGTACAAATCGTTGGTACGACAAATTACAATTAATTGTTGATAGGGCTGGTCGCGCAGGTGTTAACTTCGAACATTCTGGTGTTGATGGACATACTATTCTGAGAATGACGATGGATATTTATACTGATTCGATTGTCAACTTTGCTCAAGGTATCACAAGAAATGTTCCACGTGTTTTTGCAGAAGACAAATTTGATAATAACTTAAGACGTACAAGTCAAGAAGCTAATTTAATCACAATCCCAAGAAAACTTGAGTGGGTTGTAGATTCTTTCATTCTATCTTCCTTACATTTTGCGGAAACTAGAGCAAGCGATCTCATTTCTCAGATTGATTTTGAATTACTTGACTTTAAACAATTCGGAAGTACGCATATTAAATCTCAGTTCAAATGCTCACCAGATGCTTTCATGCAGATGTGTTTCCAGACAGCATATTTTGCGCTTTATGGTAAATTTGAAACAACCTATGAACCTGCTATGACGAAGTTATTCCAGAATGGACGTACAGAGGCTATCAGAACTGTTTCGCATGAATCCAAAAATTTTGTTAAATCTTTCTTTAACAAATCCTCATCCAATGCAGAAAAGATTAAGAATCTACAACAAGCGTGTGTTCAACATTCTGCTATAACTAAAGAATGTACAATGGGTTTGGGTCAAGATCGTCATTTATATGCCCTGTACTGTATCTGGAAAAAGAAATTCGCTGACAATATCGATCTTCCACTTCCAAAACTTTTTGAAGATTCTGGTTGGTCAAAGTTGAATACCAGCGTTCTCAGTACTTCCAACTGTGGTAATCCATGTTTGAAGAGTTTCGGCTTTGGTCCTGTTTGCAGCAATGGTTTTGGTATCGGTTATATTATAAGAGAAAATACCATATCTGTGGTTGTTTCTTCTAGACACAGACAGACGGCCCGTTTTGTAGAATTAATGCAACGGTTCTTGCTTGAGATTGATCGTATCGCTCGTAATGATGATGAGAACCCGCAAACATCTATGGGCGTGATGCAATCAGATGACATGAAGTATTTGTTAAGTGGATATGATTACTTTGATGTAAGCGTCACTGGGTAATTCATAAGATTATTTTTTATTATCTTTTGCATGTACCTTAGAATGACCTTTTTATAGCACTATTTATTGATGTACTTGTCGACCATTAGTTTAATTAATGACTTCTGAACGTATGATTTTTTTCTGACATCACCATTGCACGCTAAGAATTAAGATAAAAAAGCACAGCTAAGAAATAATATATTTGGGAATAAATAGAAAAAAGTATGTATAGAAAAGAAATGAAGCTCGAAGTTATCTATTCTTCGTAAATCAGTGTTTTTACCTTTCCTTTTTTTGTCTTATTCTCTTTTATACCGTTATTGTTCTTCCAATAAACATAATTTTGTTCTTTTATCCCTCGCTCTGTCGGAATCTGGTTATATAACAGGTTAAACAAAAAAAATTGAATTTCTCTTTACACATTAGTAAACAAGACCTTAAAATACTTAACTAAAGCAAAGCTCTTGTTTTACTTCACTTGTTATTATCAAAAGTAAGAATTCAGCTCGTCCATTGGGAGCACGCAAGTTTTCATCTTTTATCTCTTTTATTGAGTTAGCCTTGTGTTTATATTGAAATTTCACGGGTCTCTGCTTGTAATTCCAAGGGTATCAAACTACAATGGAGACGAAAATAAAAACACGTTCGGTTTCTAAACCTTTGCTGAAATTAAAGCTCTTAGATTCGTTACGTCATTCTAATTTTGAACAATTACATCAATTAATCAAAGATGAATTCCAGCCTCTAAGTGACAATCAAATAAGGCAGGTATATGACTTAGCTTTGCATTACTCAGTACAGGTAGCACCTGCTGTTTTGATAAAGGAAATTTTGCAGCACTTTACTACGCACGCATCAGTTGGTTCGCCACTGCACTTGGATGTGAATAAACAAGATAAAGATGGTAACACACCTCTGCATCTGGCAGCATTTCAATCAAGAGGTGATGTCGTGAAGATGCTAATGAAACATCCTGATATCAACGATTGTATTCTTAATGATTCGCACTTGCAACCAATTGAAATGTGCAAGAATCTTAACATTGCACAAATGATGCAGGTTGCTAGAGCAAACTATGTTGCTGAAGTGGCCCAAGAGTTCAGACAAGCTTTCAACAATAAAGATATTGATCATCTGAATTCGATTTTGTCTAATCCTCGAAATAGAGAATTGCTTGATATCAATGGCATGGAACCCGAAACTGGTGATACAGTATTACACGAATTCGTGAAGAAAAGAGATATTTTAATTTGTAGATGGATCCTAGATAATGGGGGTGATCCTTTTAAGAGAGATAGTAGAGGAAGATTACCAATCGATCTTTTGCGTAAATCTTCAAAGGAACAATCCGACCGTAAAAATGTCATAGATGAGGAATTGAAAAGAATGTTAGAGAAGGCAGCTCGTGAACAAAGTGTTATAGATGTTACCAATAATCTGCATGAACCTCCTACCTACAAAGGGTATTTAAAAAAATGGACGAATTTTGCTCAGGGTTATAAACTCCGGTGGTTCATTTTGAGTGCTGATGGTATTCTGTCATATTATAAAGACCAGGCAGATACATCAAATGCTTGTAGAGGATCGCTTAACATGTCTGCTTGTTACTTGCATCTGGATTCTTCTGAGAAATTGAAATTTGAAATTATTGGAGGAAGCAATGGGACTATTAGATGGCACTTAAAGGGTAATCATCCCATTGAAACCAACAAATGGGTTTGGGCGATTCAGAGCGCAATACGCTTCGCTAAAGATAGGGAAATAATGTTAAAAAATGGACATCAATCTGGCCCTTCGCATGTTAAAGTTGTCATAAATACTGAAACATCGGAAAAGCCTACAGATGGTAAGACCCCTGCAAGTATGCATTCGCTCCATTCATTCGAAAACCATCCATCTCATCGGAGAAATAAGAGCAGCTCCGGGTCGATTTCGTCTGCAGAACTTGTTGAATTGAACAGTAATTTAACTGACGTTGGCAAACAGTACGTGGTTAAAGTGAAAAATTCTAGAGGATCAAATGTTTCTTCTATAATTGGAGAAAATTCGTCAGGTCAACATACAGGATTATCTCCTTCTAAAGCCAATGATATTACAGGTGATCTTGCAGATGATCTTGAAAGCACAGTCGAAATGAATTCCACCACTTTTGAAAAGGATCATGTTAAAAAAGCTCTATTTCAACGTAATATTGAGGATGATGATGGTGATGATGATGATGGTGATGATGATGATGATTATGATGATGATGATGATGATGACAATGAACATATTAACATTTTGGCCTCCGACGATGAAGATGTTAAAATGATTTATGGTCCACACTCTCAACAGATCAGTATTTTACAACGGGCAATTTCCATTGAATTATCTTCAGTCGCTGAACTAATTAACGATATTAATACAGGAGATGAAGCAATGGATATTGCGAAAAAATCGCTAAGTTCCATAATGAACAATTTCGCGGACTTAAATACTTTATCTCAAACGAGAGATAAGAAATTGATAAAAATGTTATCAAAGCAACGAGACATTAATAATTTGTGGATTAAATCGGTTAAGGATCTAGAAATAGAGTTGCTAGAAAAAGGTGATAAATTGATCTCCTTGGACACCGAAAGAAAGAATTTAAAAAAACTGTTGCACAAAAAACTGACTGAAGTTGCGGATCATGCAAGTGAAGGTCCTAACTCCGGCCCTAGGTCAGACTCATATGCCACAGTATCATCAGCAAAACCACTTCAAGAGTTAGCGGAATATATTGCAAGTCATGAGTCTGATGAAGAAATGGACTCTGAGGTTGACGAATTTTTTGATGCAGAAGAGTTGGGAGAAGAACGTGAAAAATTGTCGGAAGTACCAAATGAAGTTTCTCAGTCTCCACAGGACTCACATGAAGTTGTAGAATTAGCCACGGAGCTTCCTGTCATTCAAGAACTTCAGCATGGACAGATGATCCAACAATCTACAGTTGAATCGAGTGTTAACGAGGAGAAAATAGCGCTAAAAACCCAATCAGCCTTCGAAAATTTCAAAGAAGAATCGGTAGAGCTTAAGGTGAATGAACTGTCTATTAATAATTGTCAGAAAGCTAAAGCTCAACAATTACTCTCTGAAGGTTCTTTCAATGGTTATGAGGACGGCTTGAGGAAAAGACTAAAGTTAGGTAAAGATGATCGTCCATCTGTCAGCTTGTGGTCAGTTTTAAAATCCATGGTCGGTAAAGATATGACTAAAATGACGCTACCAGTATCGTTCAATGAACCAACGTCCTTATTGCAACGAGTGGCGGAGGACTTAGAATACAGCCAACTTTTAAACAAAGCAGCCTGTTTCGAAGATTCTACTTTGCGAATGCTCTATGTGGCTGTGTTTTCTCTGTCTTCCTATGCTTCCACAATTAAAAGAGTAGCAAAACCTTTCAATCCATTATTAGGAGAAACTTTTGAATATAGTCGACCAGATGAAGGATATAGATTCTTTACAGAGCAAGTTTCTCACCATCCTCCTATCAGTGCAACATGGACTGAATCTCCTAAATGGGACTTTTTCGGTGAATCATATCTTGATTCAAAGTTTAATGGTAGATCTTTCGATTTCAAACATTTAGGTCTGTGGTATTTGAACATGAGGCCTGACTGTCAGGAAAATGAAGAATTGTATACTTGGAAAAAACCAAATAATCAAGTCGTAGGAATCTTGCTGGGAAAACCTCAGGTTGATAATTATGGTGATGTCAAGATTACTAACCATTCCACTGGAGACTATTGTATGTTACACTTTAAAGCCAGAGGATGGAGATCCAATAGTGCTTATGAAGTAAAGGGTGAGGTTTACAATAAAGCAGGAGGAAAGGAATGGATATTCGGTGGTCGCTGGAATGAGTCAGTTTCTGCGAAAAAAGTTCTTAAGCCAAACTCTTCTGAAGAGATGCAGCTGGATGAATTTAAACAAAATTCAGTGAATTCAAGCACTGCATATTCTGGGGGTCCCAAATACGATGGTTCCAAATTTGAAATTTGGCAAGCAAATGACCGGCCTGATTTCCCATTTTTCCTAACGAAATTTGCTGTAACTTTAAATGCGCCACAGAAAAGTCTTTTAAAATGGTTACCACCCACCGATACAAGGTTGAGACCTGATCAAAGAGCTATGGAAGAGGGTAGATATGATGAGGCAGCAGATGAGAAGCATCGTGTGGAAGAGAAACAACGAGCTGCCCGTAAAAAAAGGGAGCAAAACAATCTCGAATATAAACAACAATGGTTCGAAAAAGAAGTTCATCCTATCACAAAATTGGAATATTGGAAATTTAACGGGAAATATTGGAAGATGAGAAATTCGCACAATTTGGCAAATGCTGGGGATATATTTTGATGTAGAAAGTGGCGTAGATGAAGTGGTCGAGATTTGTAAATATATATATATATATATATATATATATATATTCAAGACGTACTGTGCGCTAAACTTGCTTATATTATGGTTCTTGTGTCCATTTCCAAGTTCCTGTAAAAGCGTGGTACACATATCCTTTCTTTTGGTCATTAACATATAAAGAATTAAAGAAGTGTTTCGGTAAAATTGCCACATCACCATAAACCATAGGATATTCAAGATACGTGAAATTTTCCCAGCCAATTGGAGAATGAGGGAGAGAGATTCCAAGAAGATTGTCACCTAGGGGATAGTTTTGTAGTTTTTTGATAAGATTTAATGGCCTATTGGGGTCAAAGATACATACATTCGCTTCATTGCAAAAACTCTCCTCATCGTTTCTGGGAAGGTTATTGTTAAAGTTCTGCAAATACCATCTATTGATTACATGGAAAAATACATCGGTAAAAGCAGCAGGACCAGTCCATTCGATGATGCCTTCATACCAATTGTAAGAATCTTTAGTCATATTGTATTCAAGCACGATCCCTACAAGGTTCTTGTAACCTTTCGGGAAAGTGACAGTATTCCTTGATTTATCATAATAGTTCAATGCAAGGTCTGTGATTCTAGCCACTATATCAACGAATATAGGATGGCCAGGCCTGCTCGCCATGGCCCATTGACAAAAGTTAACTCTTCTATTTAACACGCCTCTCCACGTTCCTAAGTCTGCTTCGTCCTCTATTCCAACTATAGCACCGATAGTCGTATTGTGAACATCTAGAAGTGAACGAAGCGGTTCCTCGTTCAACCAATTTTCTATATCGTTGCTTAACGACGTGTCAATGTCTCCGTAATATCCGCCTTTGGCCAAAAGTATCAGATATCTAAAAAAATCAGCCTTTAAAATCTTTCTCGGTAAAACATCCCACGCTTGCACTATCTCTGGGAATTTACCAAATTCTTTACGCACAAAATTATCAACTTCCTCATCATCCATAAATGAATATTCAAAACCTTTTTGCCCTGACCACCGTTGTACATTTCGTTCAAAGTTCTTATCCAAATTCTCCTTAGATCTCCACGACTGCCATATTCTCCTAGGAATCTCTAATTTCTCTACATCTTCATACTCTTCTAACAGTCTACTCCGCAATGACCCCACCGACCAATCCGACGGAATCATAACATTCTCAATATTCTCGTTTCTAACTTTCTCTCCTCCTCTATTCATCAGCCAACCCTGCTCATTTCTATCTGGTCTAACAAAATTCATTAAAACCACTAGAAGCAAAGCAAACACAAAATATTTTGTACGACGATACAAAAACTTCATTTCCTTTATCTTACCTCTCTCATATCATTTCCCCTATTCTCTCAGTTCAATCACAGGTCAATCAACGAACTCATTAACATTCTGTCTCTAATCGCACCAGCCATTCGAATCCGTACACCACACCGTCTCCACCAAACACCCACACACCCACACACCAATATTCTCTTGTCTTCTCTTTCCGACATTCTTCGTCTCAGTTTGACCTAACTCGTCATTCAATCCTACCTCATATCTTCCCTATTATTCTGCGATTCTTATCCTTCACTCAACTAAAAATCTCTCTATAATTTTATTCATTATTTATTTTTTGTCTATATCTAACTTTGAGTTCCGTATACTTTCCTTTAACGCCTTCTTCATTAACTTCAACAAAAAGTTAAATCTTAATGTCAAATAAGGAAATTGAAAGACAGAGCGGAAAAAAAAAAGAAAAAACAGCAAAATATTAATGGAAGCATCTAGAAGTTTCTTAGTCACGGGATTGATAAGGGAAGAAACAGGCAAAACTCCATTACCCGGCCTGAGAATAGTTTTTCTCGCATAAGAAATGCTAACCATTACAAATATTAGAGACTGAAAAGGACGGATTCGTAGCTTACAATTAAATATATGAATAAAGTTTATCAAGTCGGGTACTTGCAAGGTGAAAAAACTAGAACAAGTATTCTTGTTTCGAGATTGATAGAGCTCACAGAGGTTAGAAAGTAATTGATCTGTTTAAAGCGGAAGAAGATAGACATTATTTTATTGCTAGCATTTTCTGCAAGAGGTTAGGGATCTCTTTGTTTCAAATTAGGAGTGGTTTAAAGGATAAAAATTTTAGAAGAGTACTGAAAAGGTGTGATTAGTGTGTTAGTTGAAAATATCAGAATTATGTCGGCTACAGATTTTGAATCGAGAAGAACTTTGACTGATCTTTTGGACGATGAGTTAAGGGTTCATGCAAACCCTGTAGATTTACAGTTATCGCATGGACGTGAGACGTATTATCATCAGTTCGCGCATGCATTTGGAGGGTACAATGGTGGAGTGCAGGAAGCACAGTCCTCTGATGAAGAGTCATATAATCGTGCGACGTCGATATTCAATAAATATGCGGATCCGAGCTTGACGACGGTAGAGAAAAAATCGATTAATAATGGACAAAACCAGCCTCCTATTGTGAAACAGGTGAATTTAAACTTGACGCCGGCGCAAAATTATGTGTCTCTGAATACTATAACACCGAATCCTTTTATATCGCCACGTTCGATGTCTGGTTCGGGTAGCGGAAATGGGTATAGCAGTTTTGGTATGAATTCTGGTAGAAACTCGTATATGAATAATTTGCGATTGAATTATCAAACACGTGTGACGGAAGAGAATGATGAGTTTGAAAACGGCTTTTATGACGAAGCATATGGCGACTTTACAAACTTCTTTGAACAGGATGAGAAGTTGAATGAACAACCTACTTGGGATGATTCTAATGTTTCAGGATACTACTGGACGAATGATCAGGACTTTAACTTCGACGATGATCTCTCAGAAGATGAGGAAGACGAGGAACATGAGCATAAAGATGCAAATAATAACATTTCAAATGAGCTTGGTTTATTGGTTGGTCATGAAGCATTACAACTCTCGGACGCAGAAGTAATGGGTCAACTTAAGGAGAAATCATTATTCATTGATTCTGAAGGAGTACATGATGAACCTAAGAGAGATTTGTTTAGTGGTTTAGAATTACATGAAGAAGTGGAGGATGTAGAAGAGGATGATGATGAAATTTTTACCGAGGACGAAGTGGATCCACTTTACGAACCTTCTCTTGTATATGCTAGGAGGAAGGCAAGTATGGTCGTTTCCAATCGTGATCAACCGAACAACAAGGATCTTTTGAATAAAAATTTAGCATCTAGGCATACAAATGCTGCTAAATCTAATATTAGGCAGATTGAACGAAAAATTGGTCAGGATGGTCAAAGATCCAAAAATAATAACACATGTTCTTCTCATAATACAGATGATCAACACGTCTGCCTTATCATGAATCCAGTAACTAAAGAACCATGTTTGAAGAAATTTTCCAGACCTTATGATTTGATAAGACATCAGAAGACTATTCACGCTTCCAAGAAAAAGATATTCAGATGTTTGATTTGTATACAAGAGCTTGGATCCGAAGGATACCAAAGAACATTCTCAAGAAATGATGCATTGAGTAGACATGTAAAGGTAAAGCATGGTCTCCAGGGTGCAGAAGCACAGAAAGTAATACAATATGCGAAGGACAACGTGGAATACCAGTCTTCGTAATAAAAAAAAAAAATAAAATAAAAACCACAGAAGAACATCACTGCACTAAAAATAAAGGGAAGATACATGTTTGTAATTCTGTATATAGTCCTATGTGTATTTTGGCTATAAAATTTTCGGATCGCATCTATATATTTGTCGTCTTCTGGTTATGCTATAAATTCCAACGTGACCATTGCTATCGCTGGTTGTACATAAAGCTATCTGAAGCCTTCATCACGGACTAATTCCGCATTAATACGAGCATTTTCTGGGTCTAAATAGAATTTTCGAACAAATTTGAACTCATCGTCAAGATCTACCACAATAGGAATTCCGTTTGGGATATTGACATTCTTGATATCAGAGTCACTAATCGATTCTAAAATTTTTAAAATTGAGCGCACAGTACTCCCATGTCCGACTATCAAGGCATCACCATACTTTCTTAAATTAGGCAATATCATGCCTTCCAGAAATGGCCTCAATCTCAAGACAACATCATGTAAGGATTCACCATTAGGCAGTGACTCTCCTCCAAACTCTTCCTTCGAATACTTGATATGTCTATTGGGTTCTGTAAACATGCGAATACTTCCAGAAGCATCGTTCGCAAAATTCACACCTTGATACATTTCTTTCGATAAATCAGCTTCTGGAGGTTTCCCTTCGTAACCTCTTCTTATGAACATATATTGCTCTTTACCATATTTCTCTAACATTGTATGTTTGCTTTGGCCCTGCCAACAGCCATAATGCCTTTCATTCAGTCTCCAACTTTGATACACATGAAAGCTTTCCTCTGGTGGATTTTCCGATTTTCCTTGTGTTGAACATCCTGTTACAATCTCTACCACAGCTTCTATTCCAAATTCTTGCAACATGGTTTGCATAGTTTCTTCAGTTCTCAAAAGACGTGAAGTGTAACCGATTCGCGGCAATGATAAATTGTTGTCTTTGCAGAATTGTTTTATCAAGTGTGCACTCTTCTTTGCTTGCGCGCGTCCTTTTTCCGTTAAATGAACATCTAACCACCCACCAAAAATGCTATCGTGGTTTACTTCACTTTGCCCATGTCTGAGAATATACAATCTCATTGCTAGTATTAGTTCATTAACATTTCAATTGTTTTTATGGAGAGAGTTTAAGGTGTTAGTGATTATAAGGTTATAAATCTATTTATTTGTTTATTTTTTTATTGAATAATAGCGATAATCTTAAACAACTCTTAATTAAGAACACCTTGGAAACCAGTTGGGAATGGTTGAAAAAAAAAATAAAATAGCCAGATTATTTACAAAGAGGTACTCAGATGGTTGATTAATATAGATTATAAATCACGCTCCACGAAAGACTCAATCATTCCCAATGGAGACTCTTCATATTCTTTGACGATAACTTTTCCATCACTTAAAATAGTATTGGCTTGAATGTATTGTTTTCTTGGAAGTTTCTTGGCAAGAACAATATCACGGAACTTTGCTAGCTCTGGTTCAACGGTGGATCTGTCATTGAAGAATGATGCACCGTTCAATACATCACCAGATGCCTTGTAGATATGTAAAAACTTCAGGTAAGACTCGATTGCTAAATGACCAGATTCTTCAATTAAGTTTTTGTCCAATTGAATGTGCAAATCAGACATGTTTTCGTTTGTATAAACGAGTTTCAAGAAGTCAGAATTGTTGGAGAACTTTAACAATGTTTTCATGATAGAGAATCTAGCTTGCATATGTGGTTGTCCCCATTTCTTTGTTTTTGGATCCCAGAATTCCAAAGCTAACAGTCCAGCACGGCACATTTGCAGATAACCTGTATATATAATCATATCTTGTTCCTCCTTGGTAGTGAACCCAAAGACTTCTAGTAACTCTCTGTTTGTGATTAGATACATGGCAATACATTCAGCACGACATTCCTCATAAGCACCGGCAATAGAACCGAATTTAGAGCCCCATGTCTCGCCCTTCTTGTAGTAAGTGTCGACTGGTTTCCCATTGAGTCCAATTGGTGGGTTAGCTTTGTCGAAGTTGAATGATCCATCATCCAATTCACATAATAGTTTACCGGAGCCATGGCCTAATAGCTCGTGAATACCAACTTGAACTTCAAAAGAAGCATTTTGATATTTGCTCATAGCCTTCACATCGTCTTTTCTAATGAAAGTCCATTTATCGTCACTCACTCTCGAATTTAGGATATTACCCAATGAAACATTCTTAAAGCCAACATTTAATCTGACGTCATCATAATTTGGAATGTTAATACCAGCTGGGATACCACTTCCAGTGAATGTCAGAACTTCAATTGATGTGAAATCTGGTGGTTGGAAAGCTGGCTTCTCAAAAGCAGCATTCCAAGGGAGTAACTTAATAAAATCAGAAGCCTTGTTAACCAATTGTGAAAACTTTTCAGTCCGCTCCTTGTTTTGGATAGCGACAAATGCTTCGTATTCACCCACAATACCAGATGGTTCACGGTACGTTTCAATAAAACCAATGTTCGTTTCGACTTGAGGAGATAAATCTTTGACCCACACTTTTTGAGCCTCTTTATGTAATTTAGAATCACCAGTTTGAAAATAATCAACGTAATATTGCAACATCTTTTCTTGCTCGGGATTAGCTGCAAAAGATTTCGCTTGCTCCAAGTACTTTGCAATTCGTTCCATTTCTTTTGCATGCTCACCAAATTCAAACAAAATTTCAACGTTGTTCATCTCGATACGATCTGGGTATCCTTTGGAAATATTTTTATGAACACTTGCAACATGGATAACGAACAATCTGTGCGATACCTTCTCAATGGAAATGTTCTCCGGCATAACATTAAATTTGGCAAAAATTTCCTTTAAAATTTCCATGTCCTTTGCACTAACGGGCAAACCCTTATAATATCCGGATGTATGTCCTTCGGAAGGAAATCCTAGTAAGGTAGAAGCATCATCATTTCGATAGATTTCGTTCAATAGAGACTGTTCGATACTAACGCCGGACATCTCGGCTAATTTAAGAAATGTTTGTTCGCTACAACGAGGAACGAACTTAACATCACCAAATGATTTAAAATCACCTAAATTTGATAAAAATTGAGATGCATATTCCAAATAACTTGTCGTTTCTTCATCTTTTGGATATTGTCCGATCCCTCTGTGAATGTTCAGGATTGTGTCAAACACCTTTTCAGCATGTGGAGAAACCTGTCTCAACGTGATCCGCGTACCAGCGTGTGATGCCTTAGACATATAATGTGCATACATCTGCTCTTTATATGCCAAACTCTCAAAGAATTTGGAGGCAGAGAGCATCTGGACTGGTGCGCCTTTATCTGCTAACGACATATTCGAAATAGATCTAACTAAGGGCCGGAAAAGTAAATTAATATTGACGTTTAAACAAATCGGTGAAAGTTCCACAATATTACGCTAAAAAATTCAACAATTGTGATCCCAATATAACAATGGTTCCCTTCACTTGTAAAATGCTGTTTATTTTACCGAATTTTAATGAAGAATCTCAATATATATTTATTTATATATGCAAATTTTTTTATTAAATAACTACAGAAATAAGATCACCAATGAGGTTGTATTATTAGTTGAGATTTCCATTAAAGACCAAAGATAAGATTACCATTGTCATCTAGCGCTTTGTTATTGTCAGTGATCTGACAATGTGTAAATAGGACGTGGCAAGTGGCCACATAATACCCGTACAGGCAAATTTAGTAGTTAAAAATGCAAAATTTACATGAATCCACTCCGGGAAGTGGCAAGGTATTTAGATTTAGAAAACTACGTACCTGTTATCTTTATGAAACATAACACCATGATCAAATTCTCATAGAAAAGAAAATGAAAACTGAAGAAAAAAGTTCTCTATTTCTATGTTGAACATAGAAGATTACAAAGTCAATTCTTCACCCTTAGAAGCCTTAGATTCACCATACTTCTTGGCTCTAATTGCTTGAATAGCGATGAAACCAGTAGTATCAGTTGGTTCGAAACCAGTCAAAATGTCCATAGAAGATTCGTCAGCGTTATACAAGTTTTCGGAATCAGAGAATCTACCCAAAACGATAATGTTACCCTTGTACAATCTCAATCTAACAGTACCGTTGACGGTAGTTTGAGATGGTTTGATCATAGATCTAACGTATTCACATTCTGGACTGAAGTAAGAACCATTGTACAATAATCTAGAGTAAGTTGGAGTGACAAATTGATCTCTCAAATGACGGACTTCCTTGTCCAAAGTTAAACCTTCTAGATCAACATGAGCTCTTCTCAAGACTGACAATGGAGCCTGTTCGTAACAACCTCTAGACTTCAAGTTGATATAACGGTTTTCAACAATGTCAATTCTACCAACACCGTTAGCTCTAGCCAACTTAGCAGCAGTCAAGAAAATATCAACTGGGGTAGTCGAAACATGCTCTTGACCTTCAGAATCCTTGTATGTCAACTTGACAGGCAAACCCTTAGAAAAGACAATTTCTAAGTCTTGTGGTTGTTCTGGAGCGTCTTCTGGATCAGTAATCAATTTCCACATATCCTTTGGAGGAGTTTGGTTAGGATCTTCTAGAATACCAGCTTCGTAGGAGATATGTGCCAAGTTTTCATCAGTAGACCATGGTTTAGAGGCAGTTTGAACGACTGGAATATTCTTTTCAGCTGCATAAGCCAATAAGTCCTTTCTACCAGCAAATCTCTTGAAGAAAACTGGGTCTCTCCATGGTGCAATAACCTTGACATCTGGCTTCAAAGCGTAGAAACCTAGTTCAAATCTAATTTGATCATTACCCTTACCAGTACAACCGTGGGAAACTGCAAAACAACCTTCTTGCTTAGCAACATCAATTTGAGCTTTAGCAATAACTGGTCTAGCCAAAGACGTACCTAACAAATACACATCTTCATACACAGCATTCACTTGAACAGCTGGGAAAAGAACATCTCTGACAAATTCTTCTCTGCAATCAACCAAAACAAACTTGGTTGCACCAATTTGTAAAGCCTTCTTCTCTGCCGCTTCAAAGTCCTCTTCTTGTCCAACATTAGCCATAAAAGCAACAACTTCAAAACCTTGTTCCAACAACCATGCTAGAATAACAGATGTATCCAAACCACCTGAATATGCCAAACAAACCTTACCCTTAGACATTTTTTATATTCAACTTTTGACCAATATAGTGCGATTGTTCTTACAAAAGATCTGTTCCTGAAAGTGAAAACGTCTTAAATGCCAAAATAACATTGCTTCTTATATACGTTGTATAACTGAAATTTTTTTTTATTTTTTTTTATTTTTTTTATATTTTTTTTTTTTCATTATTTCCAGCTGAATTTCATGTCTTAGCAGTAATTGCAGCAGCGATGATTGAAGAAGGCAGCACGAATAATAGTTCACCGACAAGGCGAGTGGACTGAATGACTCATCGTTCAAAAACAGGCCGTTGATGAAAAAGCATATAGAGGCGGTAAGACAGTTACATGAAGATCGGATATACTAAGAAACAGATTAGTTTAATGTGCGAATCACATGGATTAGATTTTTGAAATTAGCTGGTTCATTGACGATCGAAAGAAATTTGATTTGTAGCAAATTGAAGTCCGAAAAAAATATCTTAGTTCTATAGTATTAATGATGACATATTTATGTAGATGAAATAATTGTAATGATGATCTATTGTTTGTAAGATTTAGTGTACAGCTGATTGTGAAATTGTGTGTTTCAATGAGTACGGATCCACCGCATGTGCGAAATGAAAAAAAGGGATAATGAATGATTGGGATTGCAAATTACCAACATATAAGCAAATACGCTGAGATTATTAGTGTCTCTTGGCGTTATAGTCAATTCCATCCAAGTCGACAATCATGTCTGGAATTTGCTCCATGGAAGCACCTTCGTAAACAATTTGATAGATGGCTTCAAACAAGGGGAATTGTTCTAGTTTGCCGCAAGCAGATAACCATTCGTGGACTTCCTTTGTGGTGATTACACCTTGAGCGGATTGACCATTCAATAATTCCTTTTCAGCTTCTTCTGCAGATTTACCAGTAACAGCCATATGCTTTGCTACTCTGACGTTTCTACCACCAGCACATGTTGTAATCAAGTCTGCAACACCTGCAGATTCTTTGTAGAAAGTTTCGACTTGACATTCTGGGAAGAACATACGTCCAAAAGTGATCATTTCAGATAGACCAACTCTTTGAATGGCAGCAGACGCATTGTTACCCCATCCTAAACCTTCAACGAAACCACATCCCAAAGCAACAACGTTTTTCAAGGCACCAGCAACAGAAATACCAGCAACATCTTCAATGACGTTGACGTGGAAGTATGGTCTGTGGAATAAGGCCTTCAACAAAGTGTGATCAACATCCTTACCTTGACCCTTATAATCACTTGGAATTTGGTAAGCAACGGTAGTTTCAGACCAGTTTTCCTTTGCAACTTCTGGTGCCAAATTAGCACCTGATAATGCACCACATTCAATGTTCAAAGTATCCTTGATATATGTAGACAGTAGCTTGACACCGTCCTTACCAACATCAAAACCTTTCAAACAAGAAATCGCACGAGCATCGCTCTTAACATTACCCTTCAATTGAGAACAGATACGTGGCAAAAATTGATGTGGAATATTGAAAATCAAAATATCAGCATCTGCTGCAGTGGCAACCAAGTCTGGATTAGCAACCAAATTTTGTGGTAACTTGATACCTGGCAAATATTTAACGTTTTCATTACGAGTATTGATGATCTCTGTCAACTTTTCACCTTCAATAACTTCTTCATAAACCCACATATCAACTCTCTTGACAAACAAGTTTGGTCTCAAACCACAGTTTTCAGCAACCACTTTAGCAATAGTAGTACCCCAGTTACCGGAACCAATAACTGCAACCTTGAATGGCGAATCAGCTTGAGGCTCGACGCTCTTAGTTAAAATAGAAGAAGTTTGTTGTAATCTGTCTGATGCGCGACTCATATTTCTTTTGAATAGACTTTTTGTTATGTTCACCACTCTTAAATGCTTAGTACTGTTTTTGAACATACTCAATATCATGCTGCCGAAAATCTTCCAAACGTCCCACACTTCTCCTTATATAACTTTTCGACCTCCAATTCTTACCTCTCTTAGATTCCCCTGGTCGTTTCTATTCTATCGAAAACAAGAAAGGAGAAAAAGGAACTTACGGCGCAAGCCCACATTTGGACTGTTTCGGGAACATAATGATGATGATGATGAAATAGAAATGTACAAAGGCTGCATGTAAATTTAGTGGACATGAACAGCTTGTGCAGAGCCGTCAGTAAAAATTTTGCCCCCTCAGAGACAGCCGTCATGGCTACAAATGTACGCAGAACGACATAATAGAGGGACATGACATCAGCAAAAGAAATGAAGAGACAAAGAGTTGAGGTTTCTAATGCGGAGAGACTAAGACAAGAAGTCCCTTTGGACCTGAACGGTCGGGGCAGGTTGTCTATTTTCCGGGCTCGGGTCGGGTAGGATAGGGAGGAGAGTGGGCGAGGGAGAGTCTAGACCTGGGAAAAGTGTATTATCCGAAGGGAGCCGATTAATAGGTCTGAGGGAACAGGAGAAGGGAGGGACAGTGACAGGGACAGATAGGGAAGAAGACAAAGCGACAAGAAGACAAGAAGACAAAGAGACAAAGCGACAAAGCGACAAAGCGACAAAGCGACAAGAAGACAAGAAGACAAGAAGACAAAGCGACAAGAAGACAAAGAGACAAGAAGACAAAGAGACTAATCAACAAAGAGACAAATCAACAAAGAGACTAATCGATAAAGCAATAAAGCGGCAGCTGTATAAGGGGTCTTTTTTTTTGCAGCACTTTGGCACGTGCTAACATAGACCCTTTTTCATCTAAATAAATGGTTATGCAGTACGGTATAAACAGGGTGACATTTACCGACCGGAATTCGGTTCTCATTTCAGTTTCTCATATATTTCCAATTTGTTGTTGTATGAAAATGAGAAATGCAAGGCCGAAGTGTCTTTATTGATAAATTGTTCTTCTAGACGAAAATGCACATAATAAATACGTTTAATTATAGTAAGGACGGAAGCATGTTATTTCAACATTTAAGGAGAGGCAACACATAAAGCTAAAGAGTAAGAGAAAGAGATTCTCCAGATTGCTAAGGCAAAAGATAGTAAAAGAAAACAAATAGATTAATTCAAATTTTATAGACGATGCGTAGCAGACTTCCGAGACAATTTGGATTAATGATGGTACCACGAGTGCTAGGACATCCAGTGGTAAGAAAAAGTTTTTTATATGGGCTAGAGAAAGGCAATGAGGTTGAAGGAGAATCTATGTTTAGTACATTCCTTACTATTTCTGTTGCTCTTGTTTTATTGGGTGGTATTTTTGCAGGTTTGACGTTAGGATTCATGGGACAGGATGAAGTATATTTAAAGGTTATGGAGAGTAGTGGTAATTCGAGTGAAAAGTATCATGCTGGACGTGTTTTAAAACTTTTGAATCGAGGTAAGCACTGGGTTCTTGTTACTTTATTACTTTCTAATGTGATTACCAATGAAACGTTGCCAATTGTCCTTGATAGATGTCTAGGAGGTGGCTGGCAGGCTGTGGTGATAAGTACTGTTTTAATTGTGATTTTTGGTGAAATAATTCCACAATCTGTTTGTGTTAGGTATGGTTTACAGGTTGGTTCATTGTTTTGCCCATTTGTATTGTTTTTGATGTATGCTATGTATCCAATAGCGTATCCGATTGCATTGTTGTTAGATTGGATTCTGGGTGAAGACCATGGTACGATTTATAAAAAGTCAGGGCTCAAAACCTTAGTTCACTTACACAGGACAATGGGGATTGAAAGGTTGACTCTTGATGAGGTAACTATAATATCTGCAGTATTGGATTTGAAGGAGAAACAAGTTTGCAAAATAATGACACCCATTGATGCCGTCTTTACGTTATCTGCAGATAAGATATTAGACGAAAGAACGGTTGAAGATATTTTCAATTCGGGATTTTCTAGAATCCCAATTTATTTACCTGGACAACCGACAAATTTTATTGGGATGCTCTTGGTACGTGTCTTAATTTCTTATGATCCAGACGATTCGCTACCTGTATCTCATTTCCCATTAGCTACGCTGCCTGAGACTGCCCCAACTACCTCCTGTTTGAATATCTTGAACTACTTTCAAGAGGGTAAATCTCATATGTGTGTGGTATCGAAAGATCCTGGGTCCAGCTCTGGTGCTATGGGATTGGTAACTTTGGAAGATGTGATTGAAGAATTGATTGGAGAAGAAATTGTTGATGAATCCGACGTTTTTATCGATATTCATCAAAGGATCATGCGTGACCAACCAGGTCCATTATCAAAGAGACATATTACCTCGTATTTACATTCGTTATACACTAGACGCCCCCTTCCAGAAGAGCAACCATTACTCTCAACACAAAATAGGAGCAGAGTCAATGGTGGCAGTGGTCAAAACAATTTTAACCTTGCTACTAACTTGCATCCTGTTAACCTAGCTTCTAATCCAATAGTCGTGGACAAACCTTTTGTCACCATCAAAAGACAAAACTATGGTGAAATGACAGGAGCAGGAAATTCAATACTGAATGTGCAAGATGTACCAGAACCAGAGCGAAATGTTGCAAAGATCAATTCTTTTGAAAATATAAACAATAATATCGAAGAGGAAAGAACCTCAAAAACTACCAGAGCATCTACACCTTCACCATTACCAATTTCCTTCCAGCCTATCGAATCGAAGGATGTACCCTCTGTTGCAATCATTAAAGCATCTGATGAGCCTTCTCACGTGAATTCTATTCACCATTCAAATGATTCTTATGACAGACTGATCACCACCATTATTCCTAACGACAAAAAAGAACATCAGACCGTCATATCTTCAAGCTATAAATCAACCAAAAATGGTATTGTGGAATCTGTAATCACCGTTAAGGGTGTTTCCAAAACTATCATAGAGCCAGCTTCGGACTGGGACGATTCTAAAAATTTAGATAGCAACGAGTTTCACAACATTGAAGAGAGCTCTGGAAATGACCATCGTTCCTCAACGAACTCTTCTACAGATTCAGATCATCCAAGAAACTTCTTCAACAAGGACCCATCAAGAAGAGGCTCCCGTCTCAGTATTAATCCTTTCAAATCTTCATCTTCGCATACAATCCCTATTCAATCTTCCGATGTAAATATCTGATGCGCAAGGAAATTTTTACAATGTAAATTATTTAAAAGTTTAAATATATACACAACCTTAAGGAATTAGTTGAAACTATCATTTCTCCATCTCACCTTGCTCTTGAACTAATTTCAATCAATACCTTTATTTCTTTCTAAGAATTGATTATCTCACTGCCAAGTAAAGGAACAAATAAGAAAAATAACCATTTCGTGACCCGGACAATGAAGGTTTGAGAAATCTAGCCAAAACTGCAACATAGATTGTTTTGACCTTGGCTTCGAGATAAGATCATACAAATAGATTGAAATAGCTCCAGGCCTTGTAGCATCAGGAGGATTTGCAAGCAAGCTGTACTGCTTTTTGCGAAAAGGTAGGGGATCTTGATAAACAAAAAATTCAAGTTGTAATGCCAGATACTCATTTAAGCTCTCGATCGAGCTATGATGTGCACACTGTAAAGTCGTCTGGTCCTCTGGGTGGATCATTGTTTTCGAAGTCAAAGAATCGGTCAAGGTTGAAGTTGAGTCGATTTTTTGGGACATCAGGAAGTACCGGAACTGGAGAAGAGAGCAGTACTGGGACAGACGGTATGTTGTCGAAAGGAGACTCTAACGAAATACCGGAAATTCTATCTAATCTGAAGCATGGAAATCATTTACACAATCCAGATAACTACTGCAGAGGGTCTTTTCGAATGAAGAAAAAGGTGCGTTCACATCCTTCACCGAGCGAAAATGTATCTACAACGTTGAGCTTAGATAGGGGTTTAGAACAACATCGCTCACACGATCAAGCAAAGCCACCCTTGAAGGCACAATCATCATCTATAACATTAGATACGTCACCCCAACCCAATCAACATCCAGCAGAGTATCTACAGAAGCAAATTGAACAATTTAAACTACAACCTCCAAAGCTAGCCAGATCAAATGAAAATTCAAATCATTCAAAGAATAGCGGAAAAAAGTCGTTGCGTTTAAAGAGGTTTTTCAAAATGCACGAACAACCAACTCAATCTGCGCCTGATAGCAACACCCAATTTTCTATGGCAACAGCAGTTGTTACGGATAGAAAGACTACAAAACTGACAATGTATGAGGCTGACGATGCACATGAATTAATATTAAAGTATGGTATACCTGGAAAGTTGCTAGGGGAAGGTGTCTCTGGATCTGTAAGTGTTGTTAGAGGATCTGATGACAAGGTTTTTGCAGTGAAAAAATTCAGACCAAGAGCAGCCAGAGAATCACTGTTGGATTATTCAAAAAAAGTGACATCTGAATTTTGTGTTGGTTCATTTTTGCACCATCAAAATGTTATTGAAACTCTAGATATGTTACAAGAAGGGGAACATTTCTTGGTTGTTATGGAGTATTGTCCTTATGATTTTTTCACTTTGGTCATGAGTGATCTCATGGGAAAGCATGAAATTGCATGTTATTTCAAACAAATATGCAATGGTGTTTCTTACCTACATTCCCAGGGATTAGCGCATAGGGATTTAAAACTAGATAATTGTGTTGTCACAAATCAGGGTATTTTAAAGTTAATCGACTTTGGAAGTGCAACAATATTTCACTATAGGTATGAAGATCACATAGTAAAGGCACGTGGTATAGTGGGGAGTGATCCTTATTTAGCTCCTGAGCTCTTATTACACCAGTACTATGACCCAAGACCTGTGGACGTTTGGTCAATTGCAGTTATGTTCTACTGTATGACATTGAGAAGGTTCCCATGGAAAAAACCGAGCGAGGATGTAGTTTCGTTCAAATTATTCTCCCAAAAACCAGAAGATGAAAACGATCATTCAAAAGGTCCTTACAGGTTATTGAAGCTCTTACCACGTCATTCAAGACCATTGATTGGAAGAATGATGGAGTTGGATCCTCAGAAAAGACTATTAATGGAAGGCGTACAAGAAGATCCATGGTTTAAACATATTAAATGTTGCGAGGAAGATCCTGGAACTGGTAGACTTGTCGCACCTCCGAGAGATCACAAGCACCATTTAATAACTGAGGAAGAGCTTATAGAATTAAATGAGAAACGTCAAGCGGAAATAAACGAGAAGAAGAAACAAGAGCAAGAGGAGATATAAGACATGATATATGTTGTCGATTGGATGATTTTTGTATTTTCCAAAAATTTTTCATCATCTTTCAATCATTTTAAACCAACACTTATCTGCTGGAAGCATTTCCTCCCTTTTAATAAACTCTTAGAAACATATTCAAAGCAACCTTTTTTTATCACTCAATGAAGAATGCCGGATTCTTGCCATCACAGCAACCATATTTAGTAGATATAAATAATTCATTTAATGAGATCAACATATAGGATACTATTAGATAAAAAAGGTTATGATAATGACAGATTTTTTTTTAATACCACCACATACAACAATCACAAGACTTTATCATGTGCAAATATTGAAGAAATAACGTACGATATTTTACTCGTAATTACCATCCATTTTCAAATAGAATACTAATGGACTCACCATTGTGAATTCTTCTGATTGCTTCGGCCAAGATACTAGAGACATCCAAGATGTCAACTCTATCTTTGCCGAGATATTGTTGGGTTGCTTGCTGTGGTGCAGTGTTCGTGACAATTATCTTATCAATTACACTTTGATTAATTCTGTTCAAAGCATCACCCGAAAAAATACCGTGAGTTATTACGGCGTATACTTTGGTAGCACCTTGATCTTTCAATAATTTTGCAGCACGTGTGATAGTATAAGAGGTATCAACCAGATCATCAACAATAATACAAATCTTGTTTCTGACATCACCCACAAGCATTGTAGTATTGATGTATTTACTACCAGAATTACCTGTAAAGGCAGTTGTCATATCCATAGATTGGACTAAAGGCTTGGGTGAGACAGAGACACCACCTCCAGAGGTCAATGTAGCATCTGGGGGACCCTTTAACAATTGGGATCTTCTTTCTTTGTGAATCATAGCAAATGACAGTCCAAGTGCGTCTGCAATCTTAGCGGCTCGCTTTGCACCTCCGGCATCCGGTGAAACAATAACCGCATCTTTGTAATTAGGAATATTATGTTGAATATACTTTTGAAAAAGTGGTTTACAATATAGGTTGTCCACTGGAATGGGGAAGAAACCTTGAAATTGAGAATCATGCAAATCCATTGTGATAACATGATCTGCACCAGAAGCCGTTAGTAAATTGGCAATCAATGTTCCTGCTTGTGCAACCCAAAGCTTGTACGCTGCATTGCTTGCATTAAATAAAGAATTGGCATTTGATTCTTCGTTTTCCTCTGCCGGATGCTCTGTCTTCCCATTAGGAATTACAGGAATACGAGAAGAAACACACGAATGCTTTATATCTACTGGTTTCAAAGGCTTTGGTTCCAGTACAGAAGCTTCATTTGGTTTACCTTGAAGTCCTGATAGCTTGATTGCAGGCGAGGCAGACCTGTATGTTGTCAATAAAGACTCTGGTATAGGTGTACCAGGATGTGATTCAAAAGTATACTTATCCTTTGGTTTCGAAACCAAAGGAGCACCTTTCGCTGTATAAGGAATATCCGGTTGTCTTGAATACGAAAAATATGGCATCACTGCCGTTACTCTTGATGCATCGGCCGTCTTGCACGCATTTATCAAAATTAAAAGCTCCATAAAATTATCATTGACATGACCACACCCACTCTGTACCACAAAGACATCCTTATCTCTTACAGATTCCTCAATATTAATAGATGTTTCACCATTAGAAAATTTTCCCAGTTTCACCTGCGATCTTCCAACACCTAATTGGTCGCAGATCTTAGTAACTAACTCCGGGTGTGAGCTTCCCGCAAAAACAACTATATTATTCATCACAAAAAATCAGATACAGATTGTTCCCAAGGGATTGAACTTATTCTAGTCTTACTTTTATTGATAATGAAATGAATTACACATTATGTGATGCATTAATGAAAGATATATAGAATAATTGGTGAAATTTTTCGATAGCTTTAGAAAAGCGAAATTTTAGAGGAAATACAAATCAAAAGTGAAGAAGCTTGCAAGTAAACAAAAAGGGTTAACATATGACGACCGAAATGAGAATATACACGTTTGTAGACATTGAATAAAACGAGGCAGTTAAATTTGATAATTCTTAAATAGTATTTTTCTATGATCGTCTTGAGCGATTATTCAAGTTTTGTAAATTAAACATTTAGATGTCCTAAATACCATTTTTAAAAACTATACAAGTAACCATTAAAGAAATGTTCTTGGAGGAAGGTAATTGTTTAAATATCGAAATATTCAAAACAATTATCTTCTGAGAAGAAGAATAGTGTAGAGAAAAGAAATGATAACAGCTATTTTTGTTTTCAGTGGGAAGGGAGAATTGTTGATAAGCCATCTGATTAAAGATTATGCCAAGAGATCGTTATCTGAAATATTTAGCTCTCAAGTTATCAATGAGCCTGTGGTTAGGTCACCAATACTAACTTTAGGGTTGACAACGTTCCATCACATCAGATTTGGAGATGACTTGAAAAGTCAGTTGTGGCTTGTTGCAGTTACTCGTTCTAATGTGGACAGTTCTATGATCTGGGAATTCTTGTATAAGTTAGGTGATATCGCAAAGGCGTTTGGCCTAGCCAACAAGGAATCATTGAAGGAGAATTTCACCGATTTTTACGAACTTTTAGACATACTGTTGATGAATGGTGTTCCTCAGACAACTGATATGGCCCAGATAGTTCCAAGATTTTCACGCAAACCTTTATCATCGAACCAAAATGTTCAAGTACCGGAAGATTCAACAGCCGTGATTGGATCCACCAGAGCTTCAAGACTTTTGCGTAAAACTAATAGCACGATGTTGATCACAAACTCATCTGAGTGTCCTTGGCGTCCAGTAGGACTTAAATACAAGAAGAATGAGATCTTCGTGAACGTGAATGAGAAGATAAATATTTTAATTGGAAAGAATGGCTCCCTGTTGAAGGCATATGTTGGAGGTACCATCGATTGTACTGCTAATCTTTCTGGAATGCCTTTATGTAGACTTGATCTGAACGACTCACAATCGCATGATAAATTTTCTGAACGAAAGCTCTCATTATCAGAAATAATGTCAGAATATGATATCACCAATGAGAAAGCTATACCAACTGCAGCTGCTAGTTCTGTGCATATAGAGGATTGCAAGTTTCACCAGTGTGTTCAATTGAGAAAATTTGAACAGGATAACGTTATCAGCTTTGTCCCACCTGATGGATTGTTCCAACTTATGCAATATCATGTTCAAGAAGGTATTAACATTCCATTTAATATCATTCCAACAGTCCTTTTGCAGAAAAATTCTCAAATAGAGATCAACATAAAGTTTAAATCTTTATTTGAAACAAAGGTTATAGCCAAAGATGTTGTGATGAGAATTCCGTTACCAAATTTCACAACTGACTGCGGATTCTCAACGTCTGCTGGAAAATGTAAGTTTGTTCCAGGAGAAAGCGCCCTGATTTGGAAATTTACTAAATACAAAGGTTTGACAGAGAACTCATTACGTGCATGGGTATCAGTACCATCGGAATTTCAAACATCTTCTGCCTTTCAGGCCTGGTCTAGACCTCCCATTTCCCTACAGTTCGAAATTTCAATGTTCAGCAATTCTGGTTTGATCGTCACCAACCTCAATTGCTTTGAAAGACAATTAAATTATCAACCTACAAAATGGATCAAGTACATTTCGCATTCAGGAACCTACGAGGTAAGATATTGATCTAGTATCTTTGTTAATGTCATGTTTATATCAGTTCATTGCCTACTTACTGTATGATTTGATGAGATGAGAAACTTCATTACCCTGCCATATGTTTTTTTTTGTTTTCTCCCAAAGGACTAATGTTATATGGTACTTTTAGTTCTTTAAACAACTGCAATGTGGTTAGCAACCCTTTATTAATTAATAATGGAGGTA
Source organism: Kluyveromyces nonfermentans (assembly GCA_030569915.1). Taxonomy (NCBI): domain Eukaryota; kingdom Fungi; phylum Ascomycota; class Saccharomycetes; order Saccharomycetales; family Saccharomycetaceae; genus Kluyveromyces; species Kluyveromyces nonfermentans. Next base: position 230,987 of record JAJLUD010000012.1, read on the forward strand.
AGACAAGCATAAGAAACCAACCATAAGCATTAAGAATGAGATTAAAAGCATTACCAAAACTGGGAGTATGGTGTACGTCCCGAAACCTGGGTTTTATAGGCAATAGTATAAGCAAAAGTCCTTTGGCAATGCGGATATCACCACCAGTTTTCTGTATAAATCGGACGCTTGATAGGAGTAGTTTGCATTTAACAAATGGGATGTTTGTGCGGAAACCCTGTGTTCAATTTCCTAAAGTGATTGCTCGTCAATTGCATACAGAAAAGCCTTTAAGAAGACCAGATTTTAACAGTCCGTTTGGGAACCGTCCTCAAAACTTCAGATTGATTGATATTAATCCTGTGGTCAAAATACTTGCAGTGATAGGTTTGATATCTGTAACCTTTTTTGTGCTACCCTTTCTTTTCGTTGTCCTTTTTCCATTGATTATTGGATTTGTTGCGTTCTCACAGTTCCGGGCTTTTAGAAGGAAAAAAATACTTGGTATGTTAGATGTAGCATTGAGAAACACTTCTATGAAGCTGTCTAACAGAACTCTCAAGGAATTGGTTGGTTTATATTTCCGACCTCATTTTGAACAAGCGGAGGCAATGAGTATATTTAATAATCTCGGAAGAATGTACTCTCAAATGGATATAAAACCTCCAAATCCAGCTGATTTCTTCAACAAAGGCGATTTCTCGCATGCATGCCGTTTTCTAAGCTTTGTAGAAGCTCGTGTATTGGAGAGCTTAGAAAAAGACGAAAATGGTATCCGGACACAGTTGTTCGGCCCTGACTATCTTTTGAACCATGATGATATTCAGTTCAACTCAGATACATTAAAAGCATTCGGACGTATGTTCAATAATGATGTTTTTAGTGGGTTTTCTTTCACTATGCTAGTCAGAGGGAGGAACGGAGAAGTTAAGCCTGCTGCCATAGTCAGCATAGCATCCAAGGGGTCCATTTTCGATGGATCATCTGACCTCTACAACCTTCATTTCTCCAATTCTGATGTCAAACATCCAATGGTGATATACGTCACCCTAATCAACACTCTGTCTTTTAAACCTTTTTTCATCACTGAGATCGGTGAAACTGGAAGACGCGGTCATTACACTGTCCGTAAAGATTCTAAAGGGAAACGCGAATTTACTTACCATGATTAAAATTCTACAAACTAATGTAACTTTTGTCCATTCATCTTGTTACATTTTGATCTCCAATTGCTGGTGTCAAATAAAAAAGTTTTTGTAAATATAACTATTTCCTTAAGGTATCCCCCCATCTCAAGGATTATAGTACACATACATCATGTCTTGAAAATAGAATTCCCACTTAATAATACATCATGAAGATTGATCTTTATACAATAGCTGCCTTGTAATCCAATACAAACAAATAAATATATGAAAATACGTTCACGTGACCAAACGTAGTTGATGATCAAATTAGATATGTTTGGGTGAAATAGGAGGAAAGATATATAAGGCCTAAATAAAGGTAACCTTTACAAGGCATCGAGGGAAAGAGAAGTTATAAATAGAGAAGGCTAAAGACCTATTTATTCTTTAAAAATGGACCCACATAACCCTATTGTTTTAGACCAAGGTACTGGGTTTGTGAAAATCGGTCGTTCTGGAGAAAACTTCCCAGATCACATATTTCCGTCTATTGTAGGTAGACCTATTTTAAGGGCCGAAGAACGTGGTCATCTATCCACTCCTTTGAAAGATATTATGATTGGAGATGAAGCCAGTGAGGTTAGGTCTTATCTTCAAATCTCCTATCCTATGGAAAACGGTATTATTAGAAATTGGGCAGATATGGAATTATTATGGGATTATGCATTCTTTGATCGAATGAAACTACCAACAACATCTGGCGGGAAAGTTCTTTTAACAGAACCTCCGATGAATCCAATAAAAAACAGGGAGCAAATGTGTGAAGTTATGTTCGAAAAATATGATTTTGGAGGCTGTTATGTGGCAATTCAAGCTGTGTTAGCATTGTACGCACAAGGTCTTTCATCTGGTGTGGTTGTTGACTCTGGTGATGGTGTCACACATATTGTACCAGTTTATGAATCGGTTGTTTTAAATCATCTAACGAGAAGATTGGATGTCGCGGGGAGGGATGTCACAAGGCATCTTATCGATTTATTGTCGCGTAGAGGGTATGCATTTAATCGGACAGCGGATTTTGAAACTGTACGCCAAATAAAGGAGAAGTTATGTTATGTTTCGTATGATTTAGACTTGGATACAAAACTTGCTAGAGAGACTACTACTCTTGTAGAAAATTACGAATTGCCAGATGGTCGTGTTATTAAGGTCGGACAAGAAAGATTTGAAGCTCCAGAATGTTTATTCCAGCCAAATCTAGTGGACGTAGAACAACCAGGTATAGGTGAACTTTTGTTCAATACTGTTCAAGCTGCAGACGTCGATATTAGATCCTCACTATATAAAGCTATTGTTTTATCGGGTGGCTCTTCAATGTATCCTGGTTTGCCTTCAAGATTAGAGAAAGAATTGAAACAACTTTGGTTTAGTAGAGTTTTACGCGGAGATGCATCTCGTTTGGATAAATTCAAAGTTAGAATCGAAGATCCCCCTCGGAGAAAACATATGGTTTTTATTGGTGGTGCTGTTTTAGCTAATATCATGGCGGATAAAGATCACATGTGGCTATCTAAACAAGAATGGCATGAAATCGGGCCATCTGCCATCTCAAAGTTTGGACCTAGATAGAAAAACGTAACATTTATATAAAAAGAATTACAGTTCTGTGTACGTGTACACAATAAACATTTCAAAAAATGATCTGCAAAATCAAAACTTTTTCGTGCGAATCGTTCGACTAACAATATAGTCCCTATTTACTTATTAAAATAATTATAATTTAAATTCGATTAATTTACTCCATACATCTTCTGCCAATTCATCTACTCTTTCGTTGTTTACCTGTTTTTGTTCACATCCGTAGTGAACTGCGTTTTTTATCAAGTCGTGAATGAAGAATTTGGTAACCGTGACTGGATTAACTAAGGGACCACAAAGTAGTTCGTCGACCGAAAAACGTGACGCAGGATTACGTTCTAGACAACATTTCATGGTATCTATTACGGTTCTGGGAATAATATTACCCCCTGTATCCCTTTCAGGATATGGTATTTTGACCTCCGGATTCATAATAGCATATAACCTGTTGTTTCCTTGAAAAGTAGCATAAGGTGGCTTCCCATATACCATTTGATATAGAATACAACCACAAGACCAAATATCTGAAGGCTTTCCTACCTTCCACTTTGCCTGTTCACCCTCATTTCTTGTGTAATTCATTGAGACTAGTGTCTCTGGTGCCATGTAGTTTGGAGTACCGATTTGATTATCACGGTAAATATTTACAGTATGATCTGGAACTGCATTAGCGATTCCAAAGTCTATTATTTTCAGCATTCCTTTTACGAAGACAAAGTTTGCGGGTTTCAAATCAGAATGAACAATATCAGAATCATGAACAACTTTTACACACTTAAGCATTTCTTGGAAGTGATATCGAACAAATTCTAGATCGAATGACATTTTTGACCTTTGGGTAAGTACTAGCGATAAGTCATGATCTCCACACTCCATCAACAAAAATAAAACTCCTTGTCCCATCTGATAATCTACAAGTTTAACAACTCTTTGTTGATGTCTCAATTTTTCCAAAAGTTCAATTTCTCCTTTAAAGCCTCGCACACTGGATTCATCAAATTCATCAAAAGAAACTCGTTTCAAAGCATATATTTTATTGTCTGATGACCTTACTTTGTATACCTTACCTGACCCACCTTTCCCCAACAATTCTACCTTTTCATAGGTTATACCATTAACATTGACACTGGGAACTACATTCGATGAAGTTGAATTGTGATAATGACCGTTTCCGGAACGATTATTAGATGTCCAGCCTATTTCTTCAGACTTTAGGGGTACCACTTCAACCGTCGTCTTGATAGGTTCCCGTATTTCAACTCTTTTAACATGCTTTTTTAACTCAGAAGATGATGGTTTCTTAGGTTCGAAAACGGGATTCTGAATATCTACTGACGACGAATCAACCTGCTGCTTCTGTTTTTTAATATCTTGGAAAGACACATTCCCATTAATATCTAGTTGACTCAGCGCTTCTCGCTTGTTTGGATATTTTAGTTGATCATCCGGAAATGCTTTTTCACTGTTTAGAGAATGCACAGATTCAATATTAAGGTTTTTGTCGGAAATATTCATGATTTTCCTTCTGGGCTGTCTTGTAACATGTAAGCCACTCGATTGAGGAGATTCCTTACGAAAAGCTGCCGTACCGGACGAAACTTTTCTTAACGAGAATTTCCTGTTTTCTTCTTTTTGCCTTTCAAAATATACCCTGGATATATTAGGGAGTTCACTGCTAGGTAAGTTGTGTTTCTTCAAATATTGGTAAGGGTTTAAATCTCCAAATTCTATATTCTCGTAGCTTGTTTTTGAAGGATTTGGATCGACATTTTCATCTGGTCCTGGTGAAGACTGATGATTATTACTGATTTCTAAAAAAATATTATGATCACATTGTTTGTAACCGTGGTTTGAGCAGTTGGAAGAATGTGAAAGCTCATTGTCAGGTCGTGTCACGTCAATCTCTTCGTTTAGCAGACTGCTATTTAGTTGACTATTTTCAGCGTTTAAAAAAGAAGCTGAATCTGTGTTTAAAGTCATCGATAAATTTCTTTTCGCAGGGCCTAAAGAGGACAATCTCGTACTCATGAATCTTCTACTTCGTTTAGTCGATGGTCTGGTGTTACTTTTAATTTCCTCACGCATTGCATGCTGTAGTATGCGAAACTTATTAGAGCCACCATTCGGTATTTGATTAGAGTCTAAAAGTAGATTTTGTGATTTATCGATTTCTTCTTTTTCTAATGTATTGGCACCCTCATGTTTATGCACTCCTGTATTCATTGTTGTCATGCTCGGTTGAAATTGCCGATTGCCAATAGTGAAGATAGTTGATTGAGAGGGATCCTCTGATTGGTAAGAGGAGTGTATACTATTCCTGGTAAACCGTGACTTGCTTCTGCTTGCATAAAGCCCACTGGATACATCATCTTGTCCACTTTTTATCTCTTCATACTTTTTTGCTTCTTGTTGGTCACAAAAGCCAGATATATCGGACACAGTTGGTCGATATGTGGCCCCAGATTCAGGCATGTGGAAATAGAATAGTTAATTATGACAAGGTGTGTAAAATTGAAGTATGTTGTTCTTTTCCCTGCTATTGGTTTCTACTGGTAATAGTCACAATGTCGAGATGTATTTATTGTTTATATTTTAAAGGTTTTGAAAATCACAAAAACAACAATCACGTGTGGAATGATGGGAAAGATATAATAAAACATTGGTGAAGAAAGAATTTAATAAACATCATAGAGTATACATATATACTGAAAGGGCAACGGGGTTTCTATCCATGAAATGTATTGAACGATGAAGGAGCACAGTTTTGCTAAATGTTACTACAACAATTTCTATATAAAATACATGACATTTTGATCTATGCAAAAATTTGATACTCAGACAAGGACGTTGGTGTATAAACATATAGAGTGACCGAGTTTGATTCAGAATGATAGACATAATCCAAACTATGAACCGAAGGATGTTTGACGATTATTCTACACCTTCTGCAACTAGTTAAAGAACTATCAAGTTCAGATGAAGAAAGCCTAGTTGTTTGGCAAAAATCTATTCTGTCTTCTTCATCACTTTCTTCACAGACATCTTCCAGTTTATTGACATTCAACAGCTTTTCAAATCTGTATGCAAAAATACCTCTCCAAGTAGTCAATCGAAAAAGAAAAACAAATCCGGAGCTAGAGGCAGCCGCTACGTAACAAAGTGGTTTCAAATGACAAAGGATAGTCCATTCGATCATGTTGTCATTACAATTGATTTCAGGAGGTAACAACTTTTGCGAAGATGCATTGATAATGATGGGATCAACACCAAATAAAGAAGTGGAAAGTTCTGAATTGAGTGTAAATATGAATTGTCTTTGTGATATATGAGAATTGAACTTTGGGCCGTCAAAGTCAAATTTCGATTCTACATTTAGTTGAAGATACTTTTTCAACAATTGATCAACATAAGGTGCAGGTTTGTAATGTGCTTGTACTGCATCTTCAGGAAGAGTAACATTTAGTTTTTCAATAATTTGGTTGGGAAGGATGTTCCTGAATTTGCACTCCTCGGTAATCTTTGAGTGCGGACCAACAAGTGAAATAAAATGAGATCGAAATTTTTGATTCAAGGTTATGCATCCCTTATTAAAATATGTGTATTGTTTAGGCTTGAAAAAAGAGCCATATTTCATTGTACTCAACCTCAATGATTCTAGTGAGTCTGACAATGTCTCTTCTTGAGTTGTTGAATCCAGATTAGACACTACTTTAGAAGAAAGATTTCTGTGAGAGGACGATGCAGAGAGATTGGTAGAAGATGGGCGACCAATTTTTGCGTTTCCCCTACCATGAAAACGTCGAGCAAGATGGAAATTATTCTCAAATTCACTAAAATAAACGTGTAGTTTTTGATTGACATAAATATCCGTATAGTTTTCAGAATTGAGGTTATACGAAAAATATCTCAAATTTATTGGTTCAGTCGCCAAATAATTATGGTAAGACAATCCATAATTTGGTGTAGGGACCTCGATATGCGCCAGAACAGAGCCCATACCTAAATGATTAGATTCAGAAGGATATAGAGGCATTGATTGCAATATTATGCTGTTTTGACATATACGCCGTAGTTGTTGTTTTTTAGCCTTTTGATTGTAACATAATGTCAAGAATTCATATTGTGACACGGGAAGAAAATCATTTTCTGTCAGAGGATGAAAGCTAAAACATGACGAATCATTTTTGGAAATATCAGAAGCAGGAAAGTCATCAATAATCACAAACTCCAAATTTCCAGAGTAAAGGTCCTTTCGTAGTAATAGGAAAGACTTAATAATACCAGAATTAGTTTGGATTAAAAATGGAAACCCTTCCTCTGAAGGACTGAGAAATTCAAGTGAATAGACTTCGTAAGACAGTTCCAAATTTAACTTAAGCGGCTCATCATATACTTCCATAAAACATATCAAAGATAATAGTTTTTTTGAGACAATGAGTACTATGGAAATAGGGGAGAATATATCGTCCACCGCTGCAACATGTGAAATACAATGACCGAATAAAAACTTTAGCATCGGTTCGGTAAAAGATTGTTTGTCGATAAATTTCTTGGCGTCAAAAAATAAAACACATCCATATGTAGTACCAAACACCAATGCCTCTACTCCTAAAAATGAATTAAGTCTTTTAACAACCGTCAGTAACCTATCAGATTCCGCAATGACCTTCTGATCCTTACACGACTTATTTGTCACTTCATCTAGAACAAAGCTCTTTATTGGTTTCGCTGAGCTTCTAAGTAAGTTTATATTTTGCAAGTCATAAATATTCATAAACCCATTTTTATTGCAGATGAGCCCATACGCATTATCGATTACAATGAAACTTGATTTTGGGAAATGGGAATCAGTACGTTCGAAGATATGCGTCACACATTCTGAGATTTTGATTGCTTTATCTGCTGGAAGCAGCCTCTCTCCAGGATCGCTTGTTAACCCGTCTCCCCAAATCGGTTCCATGTCTGTTCCCCTCGCAATTAAATCCTTGATAAACTTAGAATCTTGCCCATCAGAGGTATCCAATTCAAACGAAGTTATATTTTCTAAATGTCGGTCGATACCTAAGTCGTTATGATTGAATTCAAAATTAATTGATTCAACCCATCTATAATTGCAAGTGTTATTGTTTGAGCATATCTTACACCCTTCATCATCCTTGCTTGTTTTTCCAACTACTGGAATTTGAAAATATCCGTTATACTTTACAAATTTCCGCAATAGTTCCACTTCATTGCTGTTGACACTCATGACCTACTAGATTATCTAAACATCATACTTAAACATATGGGGCTTGTATTTATCAATCGTTTTCTTGATGTTTTGATGATGAGAGAATAAATAGCTCTTTATTCGAGACTTGTCAACATCAGTATGAAAAGAAAGAAAAAAAAAAAATACACAAATATAATTGCATTTATTGACAACTAGTTGTACGCCAAAATATACTTGATATACACTATCCTTTCTTTAACTTCATCTTCAATCGGTTAGTATCATGCAGTATTGAATGAATATATTCATCCTTATCCAATATTTCCTTGCGTAACACAGAAAGCTGCGTGGTTAAGAATGAATTAGAGTTTTGTTCTTCCGTATATTTCTTTAAAACTATTGCCAATACGCAACTACTCAATTGCATGAATAGATCATGTGTATCTCTTTCAAGAGCTTTCAAATCAGATACTAATTCTTTCTCGGCTCCATATATAACGGTACCATTTTGTAAAGGGTTGAAACTAGAGATGAGGTGTAATCGTTCTTGTAAGTAAATAATTTGGTTGGGATCTAAAATATTCCTAAAGGAAACAAGGAACTGAGTGATAAATTGTACCGCACCATTTTGAAAGGCAAGAACGGAATTAGTGTACATTCTGTTGGCCTTCATATATGATCTTAAATCAAGAACTTTCTTCCTTTCTCGATGACAATCACCAACAAGTCTATTGTTACTTTTGGTCAACTTGCTTATAGTTTCATTCAAACTGGTTATTTTTGTTTCTAAACAAGTGATTTCTGCTGTATTGTCTTTCACAGTAAATTTCTCAATCAGCTCTAGATATCTTGCTTCCATATCTTTTAGAATCTCTTGACTAATAGACAAATTTTGCGATAACTCAATATTTCTGCTTCTCTCGCTTTCGTATTCTTTTGAAATTTTTTCCTGTTTTTGAACAAGACCTTCGTTTTTCGTAGCTTCCATGTTAATTTGTTTATACAGAGTCGAAATTTGATCTCTATATTCCTCGAAAAATTGTTTGCACATATCGTTGAACTTAATGACTTCTTCTAACTTTAACTTTAGATTAGAATTTTCTTCCTGAACGTTTTTAAGCTCTGTTGAACAGTTTTCGTATTTTCCGGTAACCTCTGATAAATTCTTTTGTAGCGTTTCCAATTCAGTCGTATGCGAGCACTCAAAGGTTTTATTCGAAGCATTTACTTCTATCTCAGCGATTCGCTCCTGGGTTTTTTTGCATAACGTCAATATATAATCACAGACAGAAATCAACGGTTCATCATCTTTCATTTTATCGAGATCGCCATGCATACAAGAGATAATTCTTTGAAATTTACCAAAAGTAACAGAGTTAAAGTCAATCGACATCAAATCGATATTTTTGGAATTTTTAGCATTTGGTGATTCATAAACATAATCGTAAATGGAAGTTTCATGGTTTGGTGGTTTGAAATGTATTTGCATAATGGATTCATTTGGTGGCGTTTCTGGACTATCATCATCTGAATTTCCCAATCTAGATTTAATTATCCTAGAAGCTTCAATAAGCGAATCTTGATCATCTTCATCACCATCACCATCATCATCATCATCAGTATCTCTCTCAGTTGTTTGTTGATCATGTGATGAATATCTGTTCTCCAACATATCCTCAAAAGCATTTTCGAGTTTCGCATCTAGTTTTTCATTAGTTTTCAAAACCATATTCTCTTCCGGAGTTATAGCGACGCCATCTAGGTTAGCATTATCTACCGATACAGAACCAGCTCTGGAAGAACGATGGATTGTTCTTCGCCACCAACTAAGTTCCTTTGTGTCATTAGATTTAGCTTCCTCTTGTCCTACAGCAGTTACTGGAGTCGGGGTTTGTTCTTTCTTAAACAATCCCCACCCTCGATGGTCAGTGCTCGACGGTGAGCTTCTAGTTCTTGACAAACCTAATTTGGTTCCAAAACCATGGAAACTACTAGAAAGAGGTTTTTGTTCAGTTTGTGGCACGTCATAAATATCAGAAGAGGAGCTTGAAGAGGTGTCTTCCTTGATTGAGTAATCTGATAGATCTGGGGGCCTGCTCATTCGGATAGTTTGTGAACCGTCAATCATTCTAATGTTGAGAACACTAATGTTTTGTTCAAAAAAGAACACAAATTGAAACGGTTGCAAAAATGCTTTTGTAAACCAAACGCTTAAGTTTAGACCTCTTATGTGTTTTTATATTTTTTCTATTGCATAAGAACAATAATTGTGTTCCTGACGCTGACGCTGACGCTGACGGCGATATTTTCTTAAAAGGTAAAGACAAAAAAAGCATTGAATCATTGAAAAATTATCCAGGTATTGACTGGAGGTGAAGATAAATACATAGCATCTCAATTAAATGAAAGAGAAAAAGTTCATCCACGCAAATAAAAGAGCGATAAAACATACCGGAGAGAAACGTTTGAGTAGTTACCTTTAATTCTCATTTTGAAGTTTTTATCTTTTTCGTTTTTTATTTATTTATTATTATTATCATCTTTTTTTTTTTTTTAGGTCCATTAGGTGAATAAAATCCGCGAATATTGTAAGTAAGAGTGACATCTTTTGATTAAACATCTTGGTGAAATTTTATTCTGTTCAAATATCTTTGACCTCTACACATGACCCATGTCAACTCTGTTTTCAGAATTGTAAACAAAAAATTGAATAAAAATGATGAAATCCATAATCAAGGTACCTGAACTTCCGATAAGCCACGATGCGTTTACTAGTAAATAGCGTGGAGAAACGGAAATACTCAGAACTGAAATAATAAATGTGGTATTTCCTAAGCATGCAAACAAAAAGAAAAGAAATGATATGCCCTCACAGGACTTTCTTCTAAAGTTCAACAATATTTGTGGAATTCTAGAGCCTAAATATAGGATAGCAGACATATAACCGAAAAATTGAGCTAAACCGTTGATGGATAGGTCTGGGTTTGGTTCTATCTGATCAGGATTTCTAACGTACGAGATATACCATGAAATAAAGCCCGCAATGATGACAGATGAGACAATCAAAAAATTCATAATATATTCTCTCGCGGTCCATGAATCGTTTTTATCTAAACGCGGGTTTTCAGAGGAATCTGTAGAGTTTTCAACATAAATATGTGCTGCTTCTTGACCGCTAAGTAAATGATGACGTTCGTGAAATACATCCTCCAATACATTTTCGTTTAGAGGATTTGCTGGTGAGAGGTGCACGGCATCTACTGGTTTGTTCTGACCATAGAAAAGGCATTGCAGAAGAAGCACAACATCAGCAACAGTGTAATAGGCCGCCAGTATAATCATGGTCGGTAGTAAATGTTGAAGCATTGCCCCTAAAAGATTAAAAATATCTCCTGCAAGCCATAGTGCAACGAACAATAGCGATAAACCATCTGCTGATTTTCTGTAGAAACTTTCATAAATTTGTGGTACAAAAACAATTATCCAGCATGCAATTGATATTGAACCCGTTATACCAGATACCGTTTGAGAGTTTAGTACGATTGGAACAGCCTGCATTCTATTTTTTTTCAAAGAAATCTAACGACAAGATGGTGTTGATGTTATCAAATGGAAATAATGCTGTGAACTTGTTAACTTAAGCGACAACTAACGAATACTATCGATCTAACTAACAAAAGAAGTGTTCTTGAAATTGATAAAAGAAATTCGTAGGTATTGTTTAAGAATGAGTTGATTGTAGTTTTCAGAGATATTCAAAATTGTTCATTTCACCCAATCGTATGGCTACTTGATGACACTCTAAAAAGATGAAAAAAGCATTGAAAAAAAAAAAAGGAATTAAAAATGTCTAACTGGAGTCAGGTTCCTTTTATTCTATTATGAATCTTTTTTGGAGAAATGGTAATCTGACAAGGAAGAAACGGTATCAAAGACTATTGATGATATTGATTACATAATAATCGGTTTAGAGTTTAATGATGAACAAATTCCTAGAAAACAAAAAACATGTAGATTATTTAAGGTAAAGCAAGTGTACTTTATTCGTCGTCGGAAGAATTTTCTACAGATTCGTGGTCGTTTTCAGCTCTGGAAGGAATATTTTCGCTATCAAGTTTTCTTGGTGGTAGTACTGCTTCAAATGCATCCTTCCAATTCTTTGTATCAAAGTATTTTAGTAACAATTGAACCATGTGACTTGTAGTCAACACTTTGCGGCCGGACAACTTGATATATTCATCGATGGGTAATCGCTTGGTGGAGATTCCTAGTTCTTTGGCCTTGTTATAACATAAAAATTTGTGCCTATTCTTATCAACGATACCTCCGACGATATATGTGGTACCCGGAACCAGTTCATCAATTTTTTCATCGGTATCAGCAGTCAAATATACAGAATTTTCCTTGGGTATATCTGCATTTTCTATGAAGTCAAAGTTCTTCCAGTCTTTGTAGTTACAATTTTGCAATTGATTATCAAATCTTTCCTTCAGCCTTTTATTGAAAGATTTTACTTCTATTTTTGCAAAATGGTTTTCCCTTTTATTACTGGAGTATGCTCTCGTTATCTGAGTAGAGAGACTTACAATCTCCTTCTCGTTCATCAATTCATCGAACGCACAATCTAATATTATCTTAATACCTGAGTCTACTTGATTTAAGTTGATTTTTGGTTGACGAACTAAGTCCTGTGGGATGGGTTCACCTCGATCAAGATAGGATTGAATTTTATCTCTTCTAGCAGCCCTCGCACGGGCCTTTTTTTCCTTGCGAATCTGTGCATATTGCGCTTTATTCTGTTCAAATTGCTTCTTTTTACATATTTTTTTCCATTGTGACTTTGACATTCCTTCAGGAACAGGTGGAATAGGTGGAGCTCTGATTACAGGTGCCTTAACATTCTCTTCTGAATTCATTGTAATGATTTCAACCCCAAGAAGTCTATTATTGAGGCTTTACACTTCAGGTTAATGAACTTCATCTTGAAAGAAGATTATTCGCGATGAGATCTAAATGCTGGTTTGCTAGTTTTTCTTTTAAACAAAAAAAAAAAAAAAAAGAGCACATCAACAAACTAGTGATCAGTTTGTCAAATCACTTCATCACGTGCCATATTCATATCGTAAAGCTTCTGTTTGGTTTACAATTCCTGCAAGTATATATCTTAATATATGAATTGTATAAGTGATTCATTTAGATAGTATTAATATTTGCTTACAAACGTAACATATTCTCGACTTGTCAACATTAGATATTACTGTTACTGCTGACTGAAAAAATTAATGGCATTTTCATGCGAAGAACAGAAGAACGAAATAACACAGATAGACAAATAAACTCTGTGCAGGTCTGAATTCGTATATTTTTAATGTCGTTAGCAACTAAGTTAGAATTACCTTGGGTTGAAAAATATAGGCCGCATTTTCTCAAGGACATTGTTGGAAATGAAGACACCATCCAGAGACTGCAAACGATTGCACAGGATGGAAATATGCCGCATATGATTTTGAGTGGGTTACCAGGGATTGGTAAGACAACGTCAATACACTGCCTTGCTCATGAAATTTTGGGCGATGCATATTCCCAAGCAGTTTTGGAATTAAACGCATCAGATGATAGGGGTATTGATGTTGTCAGAAATCAAATCAAACAATTTGCACAGAAGAAATGCACACTGCCAACTGGTAAACATAAGATAATTATCCTTGATGAAGCTGACTCGATGACTAGTGGTGCACAGCAAGCTTTGAGGCGTACAATGGAAATATACTCTAATACGACAAGATTTGCCTTGGCTTGTAACCAATCGAACAAAATCATTGAACCACTACAATCACGTTGTGCAATTTTACGTTATTCAAAACTCACTGATGAGCAAGTTTTGAAACGACTACTGGAAATTATCAAGGCTGAAGATGTAAAATACACAAATGATGGACTTGAAGCGATCATCTTTACAGCTGAAGGTGATATGAGACAAGCGGTCAATAATTTACAAAGTACGGTCGCTGGGTTCGGATTGGTTAACGGAGAAAATGTTTTTAAAATTGTCGATTCTCCTCATCCGCTAATAGTGAAGAAAATGTTACTATCAAGCTCATTAGACCATTCTTTGGCGTATTTACGTGAGCTTTGGAAAAAAGGTTATTCTGCTATTGATATTGTAATAACTTGCTTTAGGGTTATGAAAAACCTAGACGATATAAAGGAATCAATTAGACTAGAAATGATCAAAGAAATAGGGTTCACACATATGCGGATCTTGGAAGGTGTTAGTACATATCTTCAATTGTGTGGAATGTTAGCGAAGATCCAAAAATTAAAAGAGAATTAGCTTTCCTTCCCCGTATCTATAAGCGCATACTCATGTTTTTACATTCTTTACATACTTATTTGTAAATTATACAGTGTATATATTGCACTAATTCAAGTACGATTTGCGAACAACCGTCATACCATCTTTCAATCTCTTGTTCAAGTATGGTTCTTAGAATAATAAATTCTTGAATTTTAAAAAACTGGACGTTTAACAACACAAAGTACTTTTACTAAGTTCAAAATATAAAGGAACGTTCATGACAAAGAGAACAAGTTGCCAAGCAAAACCATGGAAGCATTACAGGATATATTGAATGCATCCGATGTAGACACGTCTCACTCAAAGAATTTGGAACACAGTACGGATGTTTACGAACAATATATTGCGTCATCCAAAAACAAATCTTTTCAGTTAAATCCACAACTACTGAAGGAGCTAGAGATGCTTGAAGGTAAATATAATTCGATAGATGTCGCCATCACATCTTTAGTCCCAGCGATAAAAGGTTATTTTGAAGATTTGAATGAAAAGTTAACTAGTCTTACAAAAGATTTGTCTTTCATTAAGGGTAAATCATTTGAGCTTGCCAATATTACAAAGAACAATACCTCAAAACTAGCTGATATAAGTCCAATTGTAAATGACTTACTGATATCTCCAGATATTGTGGAACAGGTAATGCGAGGTAAAATTGATTCTAAATGGATTGAATGTATCGATTATTTGAACGATAAGGAAGCAATCTACAATAAATACGTCGATTCAATCGAAAGACCAAAAGACTTTTCAGAATTGCAGAGCGTTTTGAATATTCTGAAGAGTGTAGCCGCTGAAAGATCAAAAAAATATATTGTACTTAGAATAAAACGCATACGAGATGGGCATCCGGTGCCTTCTCAACGAATTCAAGAAGAACTGTTGTCAGTAAGAGAAATTTTCCAATTTATAACGAAAGCAAACAGTAAAATGGCTTTTGGATTACGGGAAGCTTATATCAGTACAATGAAATGGTATTATAAAACATACTTTGGAAGGTATATAAGGTCGTTGACAATACTACAGTATGTTCCCATAGACTCCCAATATGCATTGGGTCACGGTTTATCGAATACATCCTTTTCCAACTCTTATACGAATTACATTTTTTCTAGTGGTAGGAATTTATTTGGCCAAGGAAACAAGTCTTTTCCAGTTACTGATGAGTCCATAAATGATTATTTCAATATTTTCAAGAGATTAAATGTATTAACACAAGAAGATAAAACTGTGATGGTCTCGCAGATAGCAGAAAACAATCCTGTAAAAAATTATATTGAGATTGGATTCAAAAATCTAAATCTTGCGATACTAGACAATTGCACTGCAGAATTTATTTTCTTGAATGAATTCTTTAGGATTCCTGAAGATAATGGGAATTCCATAAGATGTTATTTACAAGAAATTTTTGAAGCGACTTTCGAGAAATCATTGCAATTCACAGAACAACTAATTGATCAAAGCTTTGATATTTTTGGTGTATTGATTAGCATACGAATCGCACACAAGCTACAAATAGAAGCTCAACATAGACAAATTCCGTGCGTTGATGATTACATAAATGGCCAGCTGATGTTACTATGGCCAAAATTCCAACAGTTAATCGATTTCCAATGCCATAGCTTGAGAAACATTGCTGTTACTACAACCACTGCAATTATACGTAGTGATTCTCGTTCTACAGACCCTCTTGGTACCCCTCATGAATTGACTGTACAGTTTTCAAAATTTTTGGTCAGTCTTTTGACATTATCCGTAACACATCAAGAAATTTTGGACGAGAGATCGGAACCATTGTATAATTCAGTTAACCGAATCAGTTATGATTTTGAAACGTTCATGAATAAATGTAGTAAAAAGACAAAGAATCCAGAAAAATTTCTGACAACGAATTATGTCTACCTGCTCAACAGTTTGCAACAAACTTCCATTTGTAGAAATACAAATGAAGAACCTCTAATAGTGTCTGAAACTAAAACACATTTTTCTCAATTGCTAGAGGCATATAACACATCAAATACCTGATTCGATTGGATGAGCTTCGAGCTCTCAAAGCATTTTTTTTTTTTTTATTCAGTGAATATATTAGCGAAAATTGAAAGGCCTAAAAACTTTAAACATGTACATTATTTTATAGATTTCAAACACAGCAACTAACCCTAACAACAAGAGAACATTTCGATCTAAAGGGAATGAGATACCCAACGAAACTCCAACAAGATGTGATTGAGTTTCCGTATATTTCTGGAACGACATTAAAAGTTGAGGCTGGTCCTGGATCAGGTAAGAGCTACACTCTGTTGTGTAAGGTATTCTATCTTATTAGTTCGAATCAAATGCAACCTGAGGAAATTATCATTGCTTCGCTTACAAACAAAGCTGTGGATAATATCATAGAGAACATGCTAAAGGTCTTTCATGAATTGAATCAAGATCAATATACAGATGTTGAGTTAGATCGTATGGTTTCCCAAGTGGGGGTATATACATTGCATGGATTATCGAATGTTATTGTTACAGAAAATATAGGTGCTGTTGAAATTATTGAAGAAAACGGTTGGAGGGGTATTTTGAAGCTTATCCCGGATGATTTTTGGATGCAACGAGGAATTAATACAATAAATTCCAAAACGGCTGTAAAACAACTAGAAAAAATGATAAATGATGACACTAATAAAGAGCGTGTAGATTTAATATTAGAAAGTGTAAAAAGATTTATGAAGGCATCCAATGTCCTAACAAATTCTGATCTGATCAAGATGGCTGTGAGCTTCCTGAATGAACCATCGGATGATTATGAAACACCGTTCACAAACTTCCTTCTAAAAAACTCTAAAATACTTATTATTGACGAATTCCAAGATCTATATCCAGAAGTTTCTCCTCTTATAGAAACCCTTGCTTTGAGAAAACAACTTATTATGTTCGGAGATACGAATCAAAGCATTTACGAGTTTTTAGGTAGCAACACAGAAGTTTTAAGGCGATTGGATAAGATTCGAAACTCTAAATCTAATTTTGTCAAAGTACTAATTGATAATTTCAGGTCCACTCCCGAGCTAACAGCAGCCGCAAACTGTATCGCTAAAAATACGATACCATCTAGTATCAATCATCAAACAATCATCACTAAAGAACCTAGTGGAATGCATCCTTCTGTTCATAATTTTGATGAAGTAAATGATGAATTAGACTTCCTCATTTCAGAAATATCTCAACTTCTTTGTGCTTCCGCGAAGTTCTCTGATATTGCCATATTGACAAGGACTAACGCACATTCAAAAGTAATAGCAGACCACCTTACTGCTTACGGAATTCCTGTTAAGAAATTGACGGCACAACCAGATTGGATGTCCGATCCGAAAATAAGGTTTATTATCGATATTATGCAGGCCGCAAATAAAGTTTCTAAAGAATCAGCACTAAAAGAAAGTTTCGGTCTAAAGAGTGATTTTTCTATCATTGTTGCATTAGCTTCGATCAAAGGATTAAGCAGCACAGACATTCAACAATTGCATCAGATTGCAATGAGTTCGAATATGTCCATTTGGAAATATTTAACACAAACTCCATCTCACAAATGGCCCATGACAAACGCCAATAGACTTAAAGTATCACTATACATCAAGGCCATGAGTGAGCTCATTTGCGATATTTGCAATAAAAAAGAATTAAGTCCAAGTGACCTACTGTTTTCAACGGCTAAAATGATGGCAAGGATGGATTTACAGATTTTTAAGTTGTCAAATGAAAACGAAGTGATTGAATTCAGAAAGAATCTTCAGGAGTTTTATACCTCAATGAAACTATCTGAATTATCTAAGCCCCAAGATCAGAATATGTTAGACTGGTACCTGGAAACATTTCTTGATCAAAGTATTATTCTTCACAATCACTTAATTGAAACGGATGATGCAAAAGAGAACAAAGGAGAAGTAAATATCTCAACAATTCATTCTTCAAAAGGCCTTGAATTTCCAGTTGTTTTTCTTATGGGTAGGAATGGAAATGGTACGTTTCCCATAGATACCAAAACCTTATACGTTGGAATGACAAGAGCTCGTAATATGCTCTATCTTATAAATGTTAAACATCCTAGAATTAATCTTCTACCATCCTCATTCGAACCAGTTATCAAAAAGCAAAACTTTTGGAAATATTATAATCATGATCTAAAAAGATCAGTACTATCGGTAAAAGATTCAAATGAACATAAATATATGAAATTACAGAAACAATTTGGGATAGGAAGTCGAAATATGCATACTTCCTGCAAATATTTGAAATCAATATCAAAATTTATTATTTGAATCCTTCTGGAACGCCTGTCGCGGGCCTGCCTGCTACGTCAAGATATATCCCCCCTCTACCAAATCCGAACCACTGATAATTAGGATTTAAGACTTCACCATCGTCACCATAGTATTCCAGCAATTCTTGTATGACTTTAATTGCGGTAACATCTGCATACGGCACACCATTTCTGGGATCAAAGTATTTACATTCTTTATTGGTAATCAAACAATGTTTCCTTACCCCATTCGGTAGGAAAACGCCCATTGGAGCTTCAGTGTTTATTTCTATTTTGTCTTTGGTGTTTGTTTCAATAGAAACTTTGTGTGAAAGCTTTTTGTCAAATTCTCCAAACCTAGGGAACTTGTCGAGAATCGATGTATCTGGAACAAATAAATAATCTGACTTCTCCTCATCTGGCATTTTAAAGCTTTCAACTTTTTCAACTACCTGTGCTCTTGAATTTTCTGGTTGCGCCCACTGTGGACCAAATAAAGCCGACTTGAATTCATTGTTTTGTAGATTACACGCACTATCAGGAAAACGATATATCATAATGAAATTTCGCCCAACTTTTTGATGCGGTCCCACATATATAACATTTGTAGAATCTTCCTCGTTTGCTATATTATTCTCAATGTCTATTACTTGTTCTTCAGCTCCAAAACTTTTTCTTTTGGGTGATTGTATTAAAATTGGTGGGTCTTCTGAATTCATTAGTGTAACTTCGTCTCTCCTTGCGAAAGATATATGTTTTTCATTAGCGCTAGACACACTGTCATTACAATTGCTAGATTTCATGCTAGTGGTTAGTTCTGCCTTGGCTTCTGTAGACATTTCAGGGGACTGTGGCCATGGTGAAGAATCTTCTTCTGGTTTACCAGAATTGGTAGATCCTTCGACATCCAATAATTCTTCACCTTGCACCACATCGAACGATTTTTCATCCTTCATTATATCATCCTTAGGTGAATTGCCATTTTGTTTAGAATTTTCAACGCCGTCCGGATAAAAATCAGTGTCATGCCTTTCAATATTTTGCACATTTTCAAGGTTCGCTTCACCATTTTTATTCTCTTTTAATTCTTGGGACTTAGAATCATATTGCTCCTCTATTTGTACTTCTTGTTTAGTTACAACTTCAGCTTTTCCTTCCTCATTTATGGTTTCTGTAGTTTCTTGTTGTGAACAATTGACATCCACGATTTTCTTTCCAGACTCAACATCTTCAGAAACTCCGGACTCAGTTTTTTTCCTCCGCCCATATTTCTTTCTTCTCTTATCCTTTTTGGAGAGAACTCCTTCCCAATATATTCTATCCTCAATTTCGGTATTTGGTGACACAGTCCACTGAGTGGAAATCCATTTGATGATTTGTTCATTTTCTTTGAAACTTTTTTTTTCTCGTAGTTGCATTGCTAACCTTGTTTGTTTTTTGCTTATTTCCTGTTCTTTATATTTATTCAAGGAGGATATATTCAGTTTTTCCGTTTCTTCAGCAATACGTAATCGATCCTCTTGGGTTAGTAGTTTCTGGTCCTGTGATTCCTTCTGCTTCTTTAGTTTCATTTGAATTTGTTTCCTTTTCTCCTCAGCCTTTGTTAATTTCTCATATACCTTTAATTTGTTGGCTACAACCGAACTTCTTTTCGAGGTACGGCGCGACTCAATCAAAAGACTTTCAGGGTTGAGTTCTTCGCTAAGTAGTCTTTTAATTTTGTCTTTTTTCTCCTTCTTAACTCGCTTAATTACAGGGACTTGGTTTTTCTTCTTCTGAATTAGTCTACGTTTTTGTCGCTCTTGCTTTTCCAACTCACGTTCACCCTCTTCTGTATCACTATTCTTCGAAGATTCACTATCAGAGTCACTGAACATTTCTTCTTCTGCATCACGTTTTTTTGAATCAATTCTAAACTCCTCATCTTCTTCATCCTCTTGAAACAATAGTGCAACTTCGTCCTCATCTATTGGGAGGGATTTTTCCATTCCGGTCAACTCCTGTTCCAACAACTTGTGCATTTTATTACCTGCATTAGCCCTTCGAGATCTTGTAGACATGATCAAATCATCGGTATAAGACTGATTTGACATCTTGGTTGTCTGTATTTGGATACTTTTGTATGAATTCCTGTTTATTCTTGATATTTATATTTTAGAGTGAAGTGTTTTTGGTAAATTTCAACTATTTATTTTATTTTAATTTCTGTTAAACGAAAGAATGAGTTCATTTCACATGGATAAATCTACGAAAACTAAGGAAGCTTACAATGATTTCTACAACCAGAGGTAGTTATGGGTTTTATCGACTCTACTCAAATGTACCTAAGTTTAACAGCAGCTTTCTTACACCATCAAAAAACTCTGAATCTCAAATCAACGAAGCAGCTGCAAACATTTCTAAAGATGAAATATTGCACTTTCAACAGTTAGCACCAACCTGGTGGGACACTCAAGGCTCTCAGCGTATTTTGCATAAAATGAATTTAGCGAGGTTAGATTTCATTCAATCCACGCTTAAACGTATGATTAAAATAAGAAATAAAGATATCTACGTCCCAGGGTTTAATTATCGTGACCATCTTCCACCTTCGATAAGTGCTGCCATCAAAAAAGACATTGACGACGAAGTTCATAGTCTATTGTACTCTAAAAATTTCAATGCATTAGATGTTGGATGCGGCGGAGGTATCCTTTCTGAGTCCTTAGCAAGATTACCATTTGTTCAGACGGTAACAGCTATCGATTTGACTCCAGATTGTATCGAAGTCGCGAAATCACATGCTGAAAAGGACCCAATAGTTGCAGAAAAGGTTTTTTACAAGCATATGCCATTAGGTAATGTTCATGGACAATTTGATATAATAACTATGTTTGAAATGTTGGAACATGTTGACAAACCTAGTGAAATTCTAGCACAAAGTTGGGAGCGTTTAAAGCCAAATGGAATTCTATATTTAAGCACCATTAATAGAGATCCAATTTCATGGTTCACCACAATATTTATGGGGGAGCATATTTTAAAGATAGTTCCAAAGGGCACACATCATGTTGAAAAATACATAAACTCATCCGAAATTGAAGAATGGTTTAGAGAAAATGTACCAGGAAAGTATGAAATACTAGATACAAAAGGCACTATGTACTTGCCGCTTAAGGGTTGGGTGGAGCACGATTGTACTAGAATTGGAAATTATTTTATGGCTATCAGAAAATTAGCGTAGTTCAGACTTACACCTGATGTAAAACCTTATTTGTACTTGTTCAAAAATAAAATTACTTAGTGCTAAGAGTGTAGAAATAAAATAGAAGACTCTGATTCAAGTAACAGTTTCCAAATTTGGTTGATTTTCAACAGGTTCATCCTCAACAAACTGAGGTATGGAATTGTTTAAATACGATGGTAAATCCTCTGCAACCTCATTACCTGCAAGATCAAACTCGCCCATTAAATCATTTTCCCCTAAAGCTTCTAGCTCAGCATCTAACTCACTTTCACTTATATCATCGATATCCTGGCTTTGCATGGCAAGTACTTCTTGTAACTCTTCACCTTGCTCGATCAAATCCAACATTTCGTCTTGCATATCTTGTATTTTATCGATGTTAATTTTACTGTATTGTTGTTTAAGTGCCTTATTTGTCTGTTTCAATGCATTTACCGTAACCATGGTATTTTTTAAGTTATCAGTGGTCATCTGAGCTTGGGTCATCGACCAAGATTGTGAGTCCAATTGATCCCGCATCGACTCTAGCTGTTTCCTTTTATTCAGTAGCTTTAGAGCTTTTTGTTTCAGAGGCTTCTGCCCCATAACAGACTTTGTACTACTAATCTTTTTCTGTAGGTTACTTAATTGGAAATTTAGTTGAGATATCTGAGTGTCTAATTGGGATACCCTATTCGTAAGCCCTTGTTGAGCTTGTTCCATTGCTTTCGATGATTCCTGCATGAGCTGTTCATGTAGCTTAGCATTACCATATCCAAATAATCTGTTCATTTTCTGTGATCTGTGTTCTATGTCACTTAGTCTATAAACAGCCCTAAACAAGATGGGTGGCTTCTTCAGACTTCATATGTTCTATATGTTTCATTCCAAGGAATACAGGCTTTAAACAAGTTTAAGCTCAGAAAATGCAGTCTAATATTGTCACGTGATTATTTAGCATTATTATTTTATATTAATTACTACATAGTTTTCGATGCATGCAAGATCATCCTTTCCAAAGAATATCAACATTGTTGGTCTGGAGTGTATTTGTTGGTTATAGTAATCTCTTTAAAAGTTCTATCTTCTCAATTTCCTCCATGAATTCTGAATCATCTACAAGAGATTTAATAACATTCGTTAGCACCGTTTCTCTATTTCTCTTGGTTCTTTTCTTCTCAATACTGACAACTCCAAATGTATGTAGTGCATTACAACTCTCATAGAACTCTCCTCTACCTAAAGGCTTCATAACACCACTTTTTTGAAGAAGTTTTGTATAATAGTCGTAGACTTCATCGACCGTATTTTTTTCTTTGAAAAGGTCATATTTTTCTTTATTAACGACGCAGCATAGAACAGCTTTCTGTTGCACATTTAGTTTTGCTAATTTAGTTTTCTTGGAAGTTTGATTCATATACTTTGAAACGACTTTTGCAACATGTGCGATAGTAACTCTAGCTCCGATAATGCTAGAATCCTTCTTGAGCGATTCAGTTTCTAAAATTTCTACGCTTGCTCTAAGAAGATCAACAACTTTCCTGAGGTCACCAGTATTCGCGGCACACTTTTTTGCAGCAAAAGTGATAGCCATGGGCTGGAAAACTTCTAGACAACCATGAAACTTAGACAACTTTGATTTGACAATATCTACCATCTGCTCACATGTATATGGTTGAAAGCTCAGCACTTCAGGCAAAAGATCACTCCTAAAATTCAGATGAGCAAGAAATTTATCCTTCATATCAAGGCTATTTGCGATCCCAATCAATGTTAAATTGATTTTTTTGGATTTCGTAAGTACAAACAAATCAACAATAACCTTCGTGGTCTGTCCATACTGGGACCCTGAAGCAGCAAGTTTATCCATCTCATCTAAAATTAAAATGAAAGATGTATTAGGTTTTGAGCTGATAAAGGTCTCAACATCAGCAAGACTTGCCTTTGTTTTGCGTTCATCTAAATTCTTTGCAGAAAATTCATTGTAAATTTTTGTATAGACATCTAACCCTGTTTTTAAAGCAATGCAATTTATCTTAGTCAATGCAACGGATTTAAAACTACCATCAGTGCATTTGAAATAGGATGTGTTCAAAACGTCTGTCTCATGTACAGGCAATTTGACTTCACTCTCAAGAACTATCTGATGAAATTTCTCTCTAACGATCAGATCCATTTGCGCTGTCTTTCCCGATCCAGGTGGCCCAGTTATATACAAACAATTCTCATGCGTCGAAATTGACCCAATTGATTTATCTAAGAAAGACATAATCCGTTCATAATGTTCTTTCCTCGTAGGCAACCACGCTTCATCGACATTTAGACTCGATGACTTCTGTAACAACGCTTTAGTCTGTGTGAGAACAGGATTCTTGCTGAATATCAATCTTCTAGGTCTCGCTGTTACATCTACCGTTCCCTCGTTATTCAGCAATCCATCCTCTGAATGCAAAGTTGACTTTAATTTCTTTTCAGGCGACGCTGGTGGAGTGGTCAATCCACCAATCCTTCGTACATCTGGTGTTACAACATCGCTGGCGTCTCCAGTTTGGAATTGTAAAAAGGTACGCTTAGTTGGTAAAAACATCAAAACGTATTAAGTTCAACCAAAATAGCTACACAATTGTCTATACGCAAAGACCATCCGATGAGATTACAGGAGGATAACATCCATTGATTGTAATTTGTTTTCCTTTCACTTAATTATTCGTTTTATATATAAATCAATGCGCAGTACTAATTTTTTCTTTTCCTTTGAATATCATTAATTTACTTTTCCTATTCGGGAAATCATATTAAATTCTTTAAAACCAGGGCACATACTAAGAAACTAACCACGCGACACGTCAAACGCGGTTTCATTTCTTGTCTTCCTAGCTCTTTGCAGTATCGCTCTCTTTCATTTACTCTCGATTATGTACGACGTCATGACAACCATAGAATATGCAGTCACGGCTACCTTGTGTGAAACTCCCACAATTACAACCGTTAAGGACGAGTGTGCAATGAATGTGTTACATATATCGATATATAAAAAAATAAAATAAAAAAAAACATACCAACGGCTTCTTAGTTCATGCCATCCCAACGGTCATATTCTTATCGAATATATTTATAAAGCTCATCCGTCTAGAGCTTCTCAAATTTGTTTCTGGGCACTTACCGTTACTTTCGAAGCCATGACATGTCACCTAGAAATATTGGTATCAATTCCTAACATATCGAATTTCATACCAATACTAAATTCGGGGGGTAGTATGATTTTATATATCTTTGAAATACTACTATAATGAATGAATTGTGTTTCAAGACAAGTTAGTTGAGAACTGATTTAATAGCACGTGCTAGGCACGTGCTTCTGATTACAACGATTAATTTCGTATTTCATATTTTTTAGCTAAAACAATCGACAAGATCGATGAGAAGATGAGCTATTAAAAAAAAAAACAAGAATATTCATCTGTCAAAGTCAAGAGATATCACATGAGAAAATGAGCGATATAGTTTAAACTCGTCAACAAATTGCATATATGATGGTGTGTATATGCGTTGGTAAACTTCGTTACGCACTTGCAACTGTGGTATAAGTTTTATCGGATCGATTTGTATATGTATTGTATCATTTTTGACGAAGTTGGAGGTTTCATTTCTGGCGGGAAAAAAAATTTTTGACCAGAAAAATAAGTGATATTTGATTAATTCTATTAAGATAAACAATCCATGCGTTTGAAAGCAAGAAGGAAGAGTGCTCTTTAAAACATAGCAAGGAAAAAGATATATCGATTTTTTCATATTACTGAGTTAGAAAGAATATCAGGAACTACCATTAAGGTCGACTCATTTTCTAAATCATTTATAGGCTTGGTAGCAAAGACACAAGAAAAAGGCATCCTTAAGTTGGAATTCTCCAAATTTGCAAAAATAGGGAAGACTTTAGATCAGAAGTGGGGTATCTTCAAACTATCCAATGCCTCTACATCATCGTGTTGGAGATAAGAAGAGATATCATTATGGTGGCGGGCCGGGTGGCCGATATTCATCGCATGGACGAAGTTCAGGGCTTGTTCATAGCGGAAGCTCCTCGTCGATATCAAATACCATGAATGGATCGGCCCCTAACAGCGGAACAGCATCACCGACACAGTACAATGGACCGCGGCCATCGAGGTATGATCCATTGGTATCGAATAGACCACTTTCTGGGTCTTCTTCGCGACCAGGTTCGAGATTTAATCCGAATGTATCGATCACAGAAAACTCCCAACCCGGTTTAAAAAGAAGCACATCTGATAATAACACATCGAGATGGGTAGGTTCCCAGCAACAACAACATAGCAGGTACAATCCACAATCTGGTAGTGGGACTTTTGGAACATCTAAAGCGGGATCGTTAGGATCATCAGGTCCTTCGACAGCACCGGGAACGTCATCGTATCACAATTCCTACTACGTCAATAATTCAAATCAACATAATAATTATTTTTCACCTCGTCCATCTAGACCAAAAAGTTCCTTTGATTCCTTTACTCACCTCTCTTCTGAAAGTTATGACGCAAAACAACCAACAGTTGAAAAACATTACAAGAACAAGACAAAACCAATGTCGTCATCTTCATTAATGAATTCACGAGGTTCATTTTGGAGAGGTAGTAGGATCAATAAATTTCATGGGAGTTCTCGGTATAATGGCTTCAAAAAGCATGAATATGCAGGTGATAATACATATGACATATCAAAACCGCGTAAGATACTAGATACAAATTCTCAATCATCAGGTCTTATAAATTCTGTTATTCAAACTACAAGGAAAGCTGAAGAAATTGTACATCAAGAGCACAGGCGTATTAGCATGGGAAAAGAACAATTTACTGAGGATATAAGTGCTAGTAATAATTTTAAAGTAGAGCCTAATCATGCAGAAGACGAGGAATCATACAAATCAAATTCTAAAGACTATGAAGAACAATTTCGTGAGACTGAAACTGATCAGACTGAATTAAAGATTGAATCAAGAGAAAATGAACACCAGGACGATCAACAAAAACATAAATATGAATCCACAATGGAAGCAAAAACCTTAACAACTCATACTAATGAAAATTTATCCTCATACGTACAACCTGAAAAAATAGAATTGCATCCTAATGAAACATCAAATGTCGTAACAGAGGATTTCGATGAACTTGATGAAAGTATGTCTGAACAAATGAATACAATTCAAGAAACAGCATTTCAGGAAAATGTTAAGCCTCTTTTAGAATCATCTCATATACCTACAACAAATGTACTACCAATACCAACGCCTTATCCCGAACCTATTAAACCATTAGACTCGTGCATTTTTCCTATGAAAGAACCGGAAATGAAACTTTGGTTATTGAAGAATCAACCAAGAAGTGAGATAATTAAATTCCAGAAGTACCTGCTAAAGAAACCAATCAAGTTTTTACTAGAATATCCGTTTTTTACAAAAAATTGGCTTATACACAAGCAAGCGATAAGACCAATACTTTTAGAAAACATATCGAAACATAAAAGATATGAATATACTAGAAAAATTCAGCTTAAAGATCAGTTCTTGAAACTTGAGAAACAATGGGAGAATAAATGTGCTATCATGGATAAATCGAGCGAAAAATTCAGGAAAATCGAGGGCGAAGAACAAGATAAAATTAATGACCATCATACGGAAAAGGAGACGCCTAAACAATCTACAGAGCAACGTCCTTCAAGCTCTCGTCGTAGAAACAGAGCAGATTTTGTTGATGACAATGATATCGAAAATGTTTTACTTCAAATTGATCCAGAATATAAGCATCATCAATTGGCAGCAACCATACCACCTATGATTATCAATCCGTTAAGAAAACATAGCATGAAGTTCAAAGATGTGAATAACTTAGTTACGGACAAAGAAAGGTGGGCCAGTAGAATTCTCACTGATCCAATCGATACCTTCACTCCATATGAACATGAAATGTTTGTTGAAGGGTACCTTGCTTATCCGAAAAAGTTTGGTAAAATATCCAATTACATGGGCGGTTTGAGGACTCCAGAAGAATGCGTCATGCATTACTATATAACTAAAAAGTCTTCCAATTACAAAAAGCTTCTGCTTGAGAAAAATAAGAAAAGGAAAAGTAATGTTGGCCGTCGCAAAAAAGAAAAAGGTGAACCGAAGAAGAAAGACAAAGAAGATGAAACTCTTGCTCTTACTTCTGAACAAAAGAATGGTGTAGATATGAATGAATTTGTTGCGCCCGTGGATTATGCAATTAGAACAGAAAGAAGTGAGTCAAAGAGTGAAGAATTATTGTTGAAGAAAGAAGATGTTTGCTCTAATACCGAGAGCGAACATGAAGATGCCGTGGAAACTGAAACATCGATAAGACAATCACACATAATGGATGACTTTCAAATATCCAAGTCTTCAAAATCCCCAGAATATCAAGATGTTCAAAATAAAAGCGTTGATGGTAACCTAACAGATGTTGCAAGTAATACAGATCAAGGGGAACATCCTTCGACTATTTCTAACGAAGGTATCTACCATAGTGTTGAGGATTCAGAAGATACAAGGGAGGAACAACAACCTCCAAAGAAGAAATTCAAGCACTCAGATGCCGGTCATAAATCAAGTTATTGGAGCGTTCAGGAATCTAAAAAATTTCCAGAATTATTGAAAGAATTTGGCACAGACTGGATGGCAATTTCTGAGAAGCTGGGTACTAAGTCTACTACTATGGTTAAAAATTATTTCCAAAGGAAAGCAGAACAAAATGGATGGCTGTCACTTGTCGAATCTGTCGATAAAGCGAAGTTGCCCACAACAAATACCCAAATTTTGTCATCTGAGTCTTCTACAATGATGTCTGGTCCTATTCAGGACGTCCCTGTTGTTCCATTGACTTCAGTAAATGGTGCTACTGAAAGGATGAAAGATGAAGCTTCTAAGTCAATCCAGAAACTTCCACAACATCAAATGCCAGCAGTGGGATATTTTGCAGAAAAAGGAATACACACAATTAATAGACCATTCTCAAATTCTAATGGAATTGATGAAAGCTTTTCAAGGTTACCGACACCTAGCCATGGTTTACCACCTCAACATAAGCCTGTTATTTCATCCTTCAATATTCAAAAAGCATCTTCACCAAAATTAACTGCATCCACAAATTTCGGAAGTGGATTTCAACCTGATGTGAAAAAACAGCATAGTTCTTCATTTCAACCAACTGCGCCCTTCTCAGCAGAAGTTCGCGACCAACCACTTTCAACGCACCCTACACACCCACTGCACAAAGAATTAACTCGAAAATCGTCCATCAGAAGTCTTCTTAATGATAGAGAAGATTCTGAATTAAAACTCAATCTTCCAGGTCCAATTCCAATACTCACGAGGCAAACACCTGGTGCATCAAATGTACCTATCTTGCGGCCATTGACATCAACTTTAGTGACTTCAAATGGGAGAACAGGTGTACCAACTAGTGCTTCAAATGTCATCGTACAGGAGCTAAATACTGGTTTCAATCACCAATTTTACCAATCTCAAAACTTGCGCACCTCTTCCACAATTCAAACACATGTCCCTAATCCTATCCCCGTAACTACACCTGCTGACGATCGCTCTCGGAAACAACCCACCTCGTCAATAAATTTCGCTAATGATCCTCTTGCTGCATTGGCTGCAGTTGCCTCGTCTGAAACCCTGGCACTATTTCCACCTACAACGAAAACTTCACAGTCTGACCAAAAACCTACAGATCGTCCAACCACCAATTATTATTAATCTTCCATCTGCAGTTTCTCTTTCAGTATTTTGAACTGTTCCTAACGATATTTTCATTGGATATATGCTCCTTAACATATATATATGTATCAATATTTAATATAAACGCTTCCATGAACCACTTTGCATTAAATTCTTGCAAGTAGTTAGCCTTCACATACTTGTTTAACCTTCCGTTTGTTATGATGCACTGACAATGACATTTAAACAAAAGAAAACAACATAAAATAAAAAAAAAAAAAAATTAAAATTGAAACTTTCAACATTTCAAAAAAACCTACAACGATCGCGATTTTAAACGATTAAAACTACAAAAAATACTACAGATTCTATTTCTAATAAAAGAAGACTTACTACAGAGAAAGTTTTTCAAAATAGCACTTTTAAAGAACAGGTTTTATCCTTGAGGTCGTACTAAATTCCAACTTTATTTCTCTCGTTCAATTACAACTAGACTTACCCTCATAATCTTTTTAGGAAACGAATCTTAAAGATGTTGTTTGAATTAGGCACAATTCCCGTTGCAGATCAATTGTGTGAAAAGTTCCCATTTATTTTAGACTACATTCCAACTGTTGATAAACCTTTTTTCAATATATCCTTATGGGATAATTTTGATGCATTTGTTACGTATGTAACTGATGGGAAGCTGAAACCAAGCAGCTTTGCTTTTCTTGCAGGTGAATTGGCTTTAAGTGATTTGTATTCGGTCATTGCAGCTATAACCACATATTATGTAGTGATTTTTGGTGGTCGCGAAGTGATGAAAAACCGTGAAGCAATGAAATTGAACTTTTTGTTCCAATTGCACAACTATTTCTTGACTGTCTGGTCTTTGCTGTTGTTTGTTTTGATTGTTGAACAATTGTTTCCTTTGATCTATAGAAATGGACTATACTATGCTATTTGCAATGAAGGAGCATGGACTCAACCTTTGGTTACTTTGTACTATTTGAATTATCTCACGAAATACATGGAATTTGTTGACACAGTTTTCTTGGTTTTGAAGAAGAAGAAGTTAACGTTTTTGCACACCTATCATCATGGAGCCACAGCACTTTTGTGCTTCACACAATTGGTTGGTGTAACAGCAATCTCTTGGGTCCCTATTTCCTTAAACTTGGGTGTTCATGTTGTCATGTATTGGTACTATTTCCTAGCAGCCAGAGGTATCAGAGTATGGTGGAAAGAATGGGTCACAAGATTCCAAATTATTCAATTCGTTATTGATATTTGTTTCATTTATTTTGCAGTGTGGCAAAAAGTTTCAAGCGATTATTTCCCATCATTGCCACATTGTGGTGAATGTGTTGGTTCTACTACTGCAACGTTTTCAGGATGCGCTATCATCTCATCATATTTGTTCCTGTTTATTGCCTTCTATATTGAAGTTTACAGACGTAAAGATACTAAAACATCTAAAGTCATTAAAAGGGTCCGTGGTGGTGTTGCGGCAAAGGTTAACGAATATGTTAATGTCGATTTGCAAAACGTTGCAACACCATCTCCATCACCTGCTCCAACAAGAAGAAATTTCAAGGCAAAAAAAATTTAATGGAGTTCAAATAATTGAAACCATGTCGTCTTGACTACCAGTTTTCTATTTCTAGTTTAAGAATTACGTTCTCTGGACTGAATTTTGCAAGGTATTTATTTTCTATACTACCTCAAAAGACATTCAAGTTTTAGAATATTTCAAACTATATAAAGTCTATTCGGTTGATATAAGAGCTTTACCTTTTGTTGTAAGATCTGCTGTTCTATTCTTCGAAAGCTCAAGTGACTCTCTAATTAAATCCAATGTGACTTTTGAGCCACCACCAATAATTCTTGCACTAGTAAAGTTCCCAGCTTCATCTACAAGATAGGAAAGGGTCGAATGTATAGATGTTTCCTCTGCTTCTGTTTCTAGATCAGCTAGTAAAACGGAGGAATGTAGGTCATCCTTCATTTCATCATCTTCAACAGGAGGTTGGATTAGTGGATCAATATCAACAATACCAAAATTTGAAGCAAAAGTCGTTGCACCCTCCTTTAACAACAAAGGAGTGCTCCGCATAGGATCACACATTAATTCATATGTTTCTCTAATGGCCATGCTACGACCTCTGGTCTTCACTGGAATCTTGAGGTCCATAGCACGCTCGTCCAAAAATGCTGACGGTAATTTCACGGTTTGTAATGCATATATCAAAGAGTTCCAACAAAGCTCAAAAATTGGTCCATTACGACTGAAAACTTGAATTTTTGCGTACAGCACATATGACCACTTCCGTTTTGAACTTAACGGCACGTCGAAATCAGTATCAGTTTCATCTGGGTATGTAATAGTGCTCGTTCCATTCTCATCAGTATGACGGACTCCGCATTTTACATCGAGAGAACTCTTTTTCATTATTCCAGAATGAAGAAGGTAGTCATGCAACCGTTGAGAAACCACCATTTCTTCATCTGTTGGTGCTCCAACACGACCTCGCTGAACCTCGACAACAGGAAAAATCGTAGCATTCTCCTTTAGCCTATTTTCAGGCGTTTCCATCTTGATAAGCTCTTCCTCACCCACATCAATATCATTCGCTGCTAACGTTTCTTCTACTATCCCACCAGTAATTGAAGTTATTAAAAAAGTCTTTCCCGACCGTAACACATTCGATCCAATTATATTGTTGGTACTTTTGTTCAAACATTTCTCGCTGTATCGCGAAATGTTTCCATCGTTAACAACAATGTCTCTAAACTCATCGAATTCTCTTGAACATGGTCTTGAATTCAATGCAAGATGTCTTTGAAGAGAAACTTCAGGAGATATCCGTGCAAGAACTTCAGGTGGAAATGATATAGGACAAATTTCAAGTTCTTCTGTCATTGCTTTTCGATTACAACTTATCTTTATTAGCCCTATTTGCGATGAGTTCTTTCTTTAACATATTCAATTCGTTTTCTCGTTGAATATTTTCAACATTGGCTTTTTTGAATTGAATTTTTTAACGTAAAGAAAGTGTAAAATATAATAATGATAACTGATTGAATTTGCAAGTATTCATCGCAATATAATAAAAACATATTAAGAGTCAATGAAGAATTAAAAGGTTGTCTTTTTTGAGACTTCAGTAAGAGATTGTATAAGACTTTTATTTAATTTTTTTTTATTGTTTGCTTTATCTTTCGAGATTAAGGTCAGAATGTAAGTAAGCATCTTTCCATGGAGTATGATGGAAATATTCTATCAAATTTAACCAAATTTAAATATGACAAGGTGATTTGTATGTAGATATAGAAGATAGGAGAAATTTTGTTTTGGTCTTGTGGAAGATCGCATATATTGCTTGTGGAAAATATTTGTAACGTAGGTTATTTTTATTTTTAAGGTTGGCAAATATGTCGAATATACCTTACTATAAGTTGTATGCAAATAGGATTTCTTTTATTCATCTAAGAAAGGCAGTGAATATTGGGTAGAATGGGAATAACAGTTGTGGGTTCTCTAAATGCAGATTTGGTGACTTATGCTTCTCGTCTTCCAAACGCTGGCGAAACATTGGCCGCTAACTCGTTCGAAACACATGTCGGTGGGAAGGGCCTAAACCAAGCTATAGCTATAGCGAAGATGAAAAGAGACAATGATGAAGATCCTGTGCGAATGGTAGGTAGTGTGGGTTCAGATATATTTGGTAGACAATTACTTGATGCTATGGTAAAATATCATGTCGATTCTACCCACGTTGCTGTCGTGAAAGAGATGAGCAGTGGGGTAGCCATGATTTTGGTTGAAGAGGAAACAGGGCAAAACAGAATTTTGATAAATGCAGGTGCGAATAGTAAAACGTTATTTTCGCATCCGCAACTTGAAAGCATCTTTGATTCTCATGACGAAGAGTACGTGGTTTTTCAACAAGAAATTCCTAATCCCTGCTTTGTCATGAGGTGGATCAGAGCCAATCGCCCTAATTATAAAATCATATTTAATCCATCGCCATTTCACCCGCTTGATAAATCAGACTGGAAGAATATTGATATTTTAGTCGTGAATGAAATAGAAACACTTCAAATTGCAGAGTCTTTGTATCCAAAAGAAGAATATGAAGCCTATAAAAAGTCTATAAGTCAAGACTTCCTTAGAGGATACAAGTTATTAACGGAAACATATTACAAAACTCTTATCAGAAATCATGAGTGTACAGCTGTTATTGTAACGTTGGGAAAGTATGGATGCTTGTATGCCTCAAAAGAAAATATAAATGTTGAGCACTTAAGGGCTATGCCTGTGGAAAAAGTTGTCGATACAACAGCTGCTGGTGATACTTTTCTTGGGTCTCTTGTTTCAGAGTTATACTCAAAGAAAACATTGGAATTCGCAATTCGCTTTGCAGCGACATCAAGTTCTATAACTATAACTAAAAATGGAGCTGCTGAAAGTATTCCTACTTTTTCAGAAGTTGAACAAAAAATGAGCGACAACAGGTGATCTCGTATTGAAATACAAGAACAATAGCACACTTTGGATTAATATGTAAGTATGTCTATTTAACTATGTATGAATTAATGCTGGTTGAACTAATTCTCGTATTTTAAGATCGAATATCTTTCTCGTGAAAGCCAATATAAGATTTATATCGTACTATGATCAGATAATATACAAGTTGCCATTATAGTAAGGATGTTATGGAATGCCATCTAAACGCATTAATTTTGTCCTCTATACAGAGGCTAGAAAATATAACGGTCATTTATGTGTTTATTGTTTTCTTGTGAAGTATCAAACAACATCTGCAGAGATACATCATAATCATTCCCTGAAGATTGCAACCTTGATATTGGTTGAATTATTGAGAAAGTTAAGCCTTAAAAATTTAAGAACATAGATGGTGGGAAGGAGAAAATGCAGTATACTTTCTGTTGTCAGTTTAATTTTTTTTGTTTTTTTTTTTGAAATCTCGAGAAATTGCAATAAGATTATGGAGTTGTGTCATCTTCCATTTGATCACTTTCCTCTTCCGAATGACCTTCATTGTATGCAAGTTCGACCTGCTCCAGGAAAGTCTGTCTTTCTTCCCAACGTATCTTACGTGCTTCCTGAATCATATTTTTCAATTTGTCATCACCAAGGCAATCATCTGTGCGCCGTCTATAAAATAGAAGATAGGCTGCACCATTAATACTATTCATCGGAGATGTTTCAGTTACTCTTGAGTCATCAAAGTAGTACCATTTTCCATCTGCTGTCTTAGCATAGGAAGTATAGTGACCACCTCCTAACCCACCATAATGGTTATCCACGGCGATAAGATCATAAATGTTCTGTGTGTTTTTGTCCTTGTGATAAAGATGTTTTGTCATATCTAGTCCCTCTATCGGAAAGTTTACAACTGCGTCTATTTTATCGCTAAAGGATCTCTGATTTTCAAAGCGTTTCAAGTGCACTAAAAGAATATCGGGAGAATTCCATAATTCTATTTGTTTGGATGCCTGTGTGTGCTGTTTACACTTAGGGCAATACCATGAATCAGCTGCACTTAAAACTTCTGCACGGGAAAATATATCGAAACAATCATCCAAAGTTATTTCTTTTCTTGAAGATACCTCTCTCTCTTTCCTTGCTATATTTAAAGCATCATTATTCAAGACCGCTGGGTGATCCCAATCATGTTCTTCTTTGAAAACTTGAGCTCGGGTATGCGAATTCCATTTACAAACAATGGCGTTTTCGAACCTTATTAGCAAATTATTCATGTCAATAGTATCATCATTTTTGCCTTCTGTCTCCACATAAGATTTTTGTGGTTTGGAAGATTCAAACGAATGGGCTTCTTCTATGGTGGATTCTTTGGTGGAGTCCGCATCTTGAAATTCATTAGTTGTGTTATTTGGAATCTCACAATAGTAGTACATGTCTTTCACAGGTTTAGGGAGCATATCCTTCATTGGCACCGCATTATTGTGGTTGAAATTAGAAATTGGAGTTGGAATATAATCACTAGGAACGCGATGTTGTTCATCGGATCTTTCATACCCATATCTTGTATTCTTTCTTATATTTGTTGAGGTATTCACAGACAATACCTGTATTTCAAAAAACTCATCAGGTGATACTGTGGGATTGACCCATTTCAAGTGCTTCGAAAAAGGTTCCCATTCCATCTCCCTATATTTAGAACGCAACATTGGTAAATCATTAAAATCTATAGAATAAGAAGCACTTTGAATGGTTGAGAAATCAGAAAATCCACCAGAAAACTGTTGATATGCTTTTTCAAGTTTATTACGAATTGCTCCATACAATCCCTGCTCCTCTTTTGTGAGGGAAATTAAGAAAGGAATCCCAAATAATAAAGGTGATTCATAACCTTCCGCAAGTTCAACATTGAATACAGGGAACAATATATCATCAGGGTTACGCCTAACCTCATAAAATACAACAAAATCATTAATAGAAATTAATTCCGATAAAGGTAGGTAATCAGATTCCATGGTTGCCTCATACGTTTTGTAGAATTGATGATTAAAAATTTCAAATCCGTACAAGTCTTTTATATCCATGGTAGTACAAGAAGCAACATACTTTTTCAAATCCTGATATGTGCTATTTTTCGGAAGCTCTACCTCGAGTAAACATGGTGGTGAACGATATGGAAATATAGTTACTTTAAGGGTCAAAAACTTTTCTACCGGTAAAGGAAGTGTAACGTCGTTGTAGGGATCGAATGTTATAGACATATTATTACAATTTGGACATATCAAAGTTGATTTATACAAACCAACAAATAGGTCCATGATAATAGAATCATTTCTTTTTCTAACATACTCCCAAGTTCTAGTAGCTAGATCTTTTATTTGTTGAGGATCACTGGTATCGCTGTCATTTGGAAGTTCTGGTTTTTCCAGATATGGTTTGTCAATAACTCTGTTCAGATCCTCATGCAACCCATCTAATAAAAATGCAAGAAATTCCTGTGAGTCTTGTTGAGCATAGCCTGCAAAAATTGAGTTAAAGTGACCTATGGTCGCCTTAAAGTTTTTAGGTGAAAAGGCAGTAATCGAAGCATATCTCTCCCCGAACAGATTTTCAACTAATCGACCAAAGGAACGTGCAACATGTCCGCTATAACCAAGAGGATTGGAGGAATTTAATTCATTTTTATAGGCACCAGACAAGAAGTACTCATTGAATTCAGGGATGTGTAGCAAGCATTGTAGAGCAGAATTCATGTAACACGTATTTCCAAGGTTATGAAGACCAATAATACCCATTGATGATACAGGTTTGTTGTATCTAAAAAAATTTGACGGCCAATGCTTTCCATCAATGGCACCTTTCACCTCAACTAATATTGAAATACTGTGATTGTCATATTTTCCCACTACATTTTTGTAGACACTTTCAACAAACAATTCTCTTGAGAGATGTACAAAGGCATTCGGCGAGACGATATAATTCAATTTAGCCCTTCCGTTTTCCTTTGTCATATCAGCTGAATTCCTTATGTGCCACATCCTTATTTTCTTAAAATTGACCTCCAATGTTGTTTCTTCTCTAGAAAATACTTCTCGACATTTAGCCTTGAGTTCTTCATATTTACACAGTCGTGAAGCATGAAATTCTATTGGTGCCCTATTGGTTTCTTGATAGTATTTGGTTGAATTGTTGTCATTGTAAAAACTTAAATGATGTAAAGAATACCTTATTAGGTCATATTCCACAACTAAATTACCATTGACGTCTTTAATAATGTATGTACAAAGCTCTTTAGAATTAGTGGTCAATCCATACCACTCCTTGAAAAGCTTGAATATCGATCCTGGAACTGCCGTGTATGGATACTGTGAATAATCTTTCAAAATAAAATTCTCATAGTCAGAGACAATAGAATTAATGTCAAGCGGGAGCAATGGAATTTGTTTTTGTACTGTTATATTCTGGAACGCAAAAAGCCATTTTTCAGGGATAATGTAAACTAGATCACCTTCTCTCTTGTTTGTTTGAAAATCTTCCCACAGTTTATCGACAATTTTGCGTTGCTCTTCTATCGACGGAATTTCATGAGGAATTTTGCAAGGAGCTGAACTTACTGATTCCACGCAGTTGCTGTTATCTGTTCCCATAGAACTGTCATATACTGCATCTTCAAGCTCATTGACATTTTCGACCTGGTTGCTTTCTAATTGACCCTCATCTTGTTCGTACGGTCTATTATCGACTAGTACGTCGGAATCTGCTTTGAAATATCTCTTTCCTCGAGACATTTCCTGCTCTGCATATAATTGACTTTAATTGCAAATGTAGCTCCAATAGCAGGGAATTCAGCAAATGCTCGGCAAACAATGATACGTTTTTGAAACTATTGATGTATTTACGACTTCAAATGACATGATGAAGTTGACTACTTCTTACAACGAAATTATAGATTTTTTCGGCAAGTTGATGAAAAGAACCTTTTTTTTTTTTCAAATGGGTTAATTTCACGATAAAGTAGGAAAAAGGAATCGAATGAAATCTTAAAAGTCTTGCTCAGATGAGTAATGGCTCTTGACAAAACTCAAGTGAATATACGACCAAAATTGAAAATAAACTCTAAGAAGTTTAGAATTTAACAGGCGATATTTTCTATTTAGTTATGTTGTTGAATAAAAATTCATGTTGAAATGCGGTTATTGAACATTTATCTAGATATATAGTACGCCTACAATATCAAGAACATAATACTGTATCCTACAGATATGACAATAAAAAAGGAAAGAAGAGAAGACGGTATACCTCTTAAAAGGAAATCTCTAATAGAAAGATATCTGGCACTGAATTGGTCAGTCATAGAGATGGCAGTGATATTGGGGAATCCTGAGGATGCTAGACCCATGCCACAAGATGCCAACAAAGTACAACCGAAGACGAGGATCGGTGCAGCATTTTCTGAAGGCAATTGCTCTCCAATTTCTTGAACTAGAGGTAAAATTATAATTGCAGACACAGTATGTGACACAAAGGTTCCGAAAACAAGCATTATAATACCAAAAATGCATAAAACACCGTAAGTTGGGTAAGATTGTACTCTCTTCTGTAGAGATATCGCGATTGACACTAATAATCCAGAAGAAGAGACAGCAGACCCTAAAGCAATACCGCCCATAGCCAATAGGATTATAGACCAGTTGAAATTGTTGAGATCGTTAGTAGTTAATAAACCAGTGCCAAAAAATAATACAATTGGCAAAATGGCAATAATACCTGAAGATCCAAGAGCACCTTCTAACTTCGATAGACCACACCAGGATAAAATAGTCCCAATAGACACTAAAATAATAAATATCTGTTTTGAGGTGAATCGTTCCGCAATATATTTGTATGGTGTCAATGTTACTGCGTTAATTTCGAATGTCAAAATCAACAGCAACCAAATTGATATAAGAGATAGGCAACTGACTGGTAATGAAATGGCAAAAAATTTGCCCCAGCCAATTCCATACTTAGCCAAGTAGTCCATGGCCAAAACATTTTGCGGAGAGGAAATTGGCGAAGCCATTCCACCAACATTAGCAGCTAATGCAATTCCAAGCACTAAAGCTTTCGCAAAAGGAGATTTACTGTTCAGATTTTCTAGAACAGGATGTATCAATGAGTACGTTAACACTGGTGCCGCAACATTAGATATCCATATAGATAGGAAGAAAACAACACACATTGCAACAAGCAGCAAGTGTCTCGGTCTAGTGCCCGCAATGGATAAAATGTAAGAAGCTGAAATATTGGCGATATTATATTTCGATAAAGCTGCAGCTAGAGTGAAGCCAGCTAGTAGTACCATAATAGTCGAAGACCACATCATACCAAAAAGGTATGAAGAAGCTGTAGTTGCACTCACGACAGACCCATCGTTATCTTTTACAACACGAAATAGCACTCCCAACAACGGAACAAGCATTGCAGTAACAAATAAGGGAAGAGCTTCTGTGGCCCATAGTAAGGAAATACACGTGACAAAAGACATACATCGCTGTTGTGCTTCATCATCAAAAGTTTTCAAGTTAAGGAGAACAATAGTAAGTAGAATGATAGAGTATATTTTTAATGCATGTATTGTGAAAAAAAACTTTGGGCTTTTCAACCTATTGATAGAGAAAAATTTCAATCCTAATGGACGTTTTAGATGATATGTGTAATACTCTAATCGATCAGAATTTTGTAAACTGTTGATCCCGCTACAAGGTTTAGATGTGCTCACAGAACTGCATATATTTTGCTTGAAATCAAAACAACACGACTTTTTGAAACCATAATTTCGTTCCCATACTATATAATTTCTCAA
Source organism: Kluyveromyces nonfermentans (assembly GCA_030569915.1). Taxonomy (NCBI): domain Eukaryota; kingdom Fungi; phylum Ascomycota; class Saccharomycetes; order Saccharomycetales; family Saccharomycetaceae; genus Kluyveromyces; species Kluyveromyces nonfermentans. Next base: position 270,884 of record JAJLUD010000012.1, read on the forward strand.
ATACCAACGCAATTCATCCTTGCATGTTTGCAGGTCGTTTTCTTGGTTGGTCATAATTGAGTAAAATTGAACCAAATAAGAAATTTTTTCATCTATATTGTTAGAACTGAGTGATGAAAAGATGTGTGTATCATCGAAAAAGTTACCAGACTCAACAATTGTATTTTTTACATTGGAGTTAAAAGTTTTATCAAATTTATGGCAAAGTTTCAAAATACCTATGCGGTTTAGTTCAATAAACGATTTAAGCTCAGAAAAATCGACGTATAAATCTTTAATCTTTCTCTTCAAAATGGATCTTTTCTGAGTGTTTAGGTCATCACCAGAATTAACTAGGAAAGCGGTACGATCATGGAGCAATTCATTCTTGACATTTACATCCTCACTTAGAACGTTATCTTCATAAATATCAGGTTTATCTCCAATCGACCTACGTACGGAAACTGCACGAGACAACTTTCGATTATCTTCTGGTGTCTCTTTCATTTCAGATGCTAGCTTATTTTGCAATTTTTTATCATGATCGTGACTCTCAACATCAATAAAGCCTAAGTCTTGAAGATCAAACAACAAATTATCAAATACCGCAAAAAGTTTGGCTTCTAATCTCTCATAAAAAGAATCCACTCTTCGTTTTTCTACTATCAGTCTAGATAAAAACTCCTCTTGCGCATCGAAAAATGTACAATTGGTACCTCGAGTAAATGACCTATTTAAACCAGAACGAGGCTTCGCGTATCTTGACAACGGTTTCTTGTACTCATCTAGTTCAATATCTTCTATCCCCTTATCATCTAAACACCACACTTCTTCTTTTCTATCCAAATTCAAAGGGTATCTGGCGCCCGTTCTGTTTTCTGAACTTTCGTGTCTGTTGTTATTCGACGTTATTGATTCTTCATTTTGCATTGAATATATCATTTCTCTCAATCCAGAATAATCGACATAATATTCGTGCCATTCTGGAACTGCGTTGTACTTAAGTGACTCAGAAAATTTCATCTTTCCACGTTCTTTGGCCACATTACATATCACACGGTCTATTTATGTGCATACAATCCGTCTTTCTATCTGTCTTCGAAATATACATTAGTTTTCTCTATAATGTGGTGAACCCTTTTTTGTTTTTGTTTTTTTTTTTTTTTAGAAAAAAAATATAAATCTCTATTTTCTTCGATCAAACGGCTTCATGATCGTGTACAAGATCTATAAGGATGAAACTAGCGCCATTCTGGCTGATATGCCTCTGTATTACTGCGAACATTCAATACTTATATTTCTATATCTACATCAAAAATCCATTATGAAGTCTATATACCCAGAGAAATTGACACATATAGCCTCATCTGCTAAAGTACATTGTCTTTCAATCAACTAGCTTCTTCAAGTTTAAAATTAAAAGGTACATAAATTTCTTCCCTTGATTCCATTCCTGCATATGCTTACCATCTTCTGCAAATCATCTACCGCTCCAATCTTTGATTCTTCTACATTCTCTGAGGGTAAGTAAGTCAAAGATCTTGTACCACTATAGCTGTGTTATAAGTAGAACGGTTCTGTACATAGGTAGGGTAATATCGGCTACTTAACATGATTAGATATAAATTCAACTTTTCAAATAGTGTTGTACAATTCCTTTCACGTGTATGCTTGTGTTAGCCGTTTAGATCGGAGGAATTACAGCTTTTTTTTTTTTTTCTAGTATTGGTGAAATTCCATTGGAATTCAGAAAGAAAAAATGAATTTTACAAAATGTACTTAGAAATTGTCGCACGTGAAGCGTTGTGTTTGTAATTTTTCCAGTGCGAAATCCTTGCACACATGACTGAATTTTTCAAGATGCGATGAGCCAACGAATGAGGCACCTTGTAGTTATACATATATATACGTATATATATTAAGTTAACGGAGTTCAGATTTTAACTAGGCAACGAGCTGTCAATTCTTACAACCAGACTTAGTCGTAGGCTTAGTCACATTTAATTTCGGTCGGTAACAATAAGTCAGCTATTCGATTTCTTATCGTCTAGGAAATTGTAGTCATCATGATGTCTGCTAGATCTCAAATTACGAGACGTTTAGCTACGCAAGCAAATTTTGTTCAAGTTCCAGCACATCTAAGTTCTAAAGTACCTCCTTATGGAAAGCTAGTGGAGAAGTTAGGACAAGTCAAGGAAATTTTGAATCATGAACCGATGACTCTCGCTGAAAAGATCTTATACTCGCATTTGACCAATCCTGAAGAGTCACTAACAGGTTCGAGTCTAAATGATATTCGTGGGTTGAAGTATTTGAAATTAAATCCAGATCGAGTTGCTATGCAAGATGCTTCAGCTCAGATGGCTTTATTGCAGTTTATGACTACAGGTTTGCCGGAAACAGCCGTTCCAGCGTCCATTCATTGTGATCATTTAATTGTGGGTAGAGATGGTGAATCAGCGGATTTACCATCTTCTATTGCTACTAATCAAGAAGTGTTTGACTTTTTGCAATCTTGTGCTCAAAAATACGGTATTCAATTCTGGGGACCTGGTTCAGGTATTATTCATCAAATCGTTTTGGAGAATTTTTCGGCTCCTGGTTTAATGATGTTGGGTACAGATTCTCATACCCCAAATGCGGGTGGTTTAGGTGCTATTGCAATTGGTGTTGGTGGTGCTGATGCTGTGGATGCGTTAACAGGTACTCCATGGGAGTTGAAAGCTCCAAAGGTTCTTGGTGTTAAGTTGACAGGTAAAATGAATGGTTGGACTTCTCCAAAGGATGTCATCACCAAATTAGCTGGAATCTTGACAGTAAGAGGTGGTACTGGGTATATTGTTGAATATTTCGGTGAAGGTGTTGAAACTCTATCTTGTACAGGTATGGCAACAATTTGCAACATGGGTGCTGAAATTGGTGCAACTACCTCTACTTTCCCATACCAAGAAGCTCACAAACGTTACTTACAAGCTACCGGTAGAGCCCCCTTAGCTGAAGCTGCTGATCAAGCTTTAGGACAATATGGTTTCTTGAAAGCAGATGATGGTGCTCAATATGACAAAGTCATCGAAATTAATCTTTCTGAATTGGAACCTCATGTCAATGGTCCTTTCACCCCTGATTTATCAACCTCTATTTCTAACTTTGGTGAAAAGTCTTTGAAGGAAGATTGGCCTCAAAAAATATCTGCTGGTTTGATTGGTTCTTGTACCAACTCTTCTTACCAAGACATGACCCGTGCAGCTGAATTGGTAAGACAAGCTGCAAAAGTCGGTTTGAAACCAAAGATTCCATTTTTTGTGACTCCTGGTTCGGAGCAAATTAGAGCCACTTTAGAGAGGGATGGTTTGATTAAAACTTTCAAAGAGAATGGCGCTATCGTTTTAGCCAATGCCTGTGGTCCTTGTATTGGTCAATGGGATAGGCAAGATATTCCCAAGACTTCAAAAGAGGCAAATTCCATCTTCACTTCATTTAATAGAAATTTCAGAGCTAGAAATGATGGTAACAGAAATACTTTGAACTTCTTAACTTCTCCAGAAATGGTTACCGCGATGATCTATTCTGGAGATGCTCAATTTAATCCTTTGAAAGATTCTATTAAACTTGAAAATGGTGAAGAATTCTTTTTCACTCCACCTAAAGGTGAAGAATTGCCGACAGAAGGTTTCGTTTCTGGAAGAGAAGAATTCTATCCTCCTAACGATCCTAAGGCTAATGCGTCAGTTGAAGTTCAAGTTTCACCTGAATCCGACCGTTTGCAACTATTAGAACCATTTGAAGCATGGAATGGAAAGGAGCTTCAAACTACTGTCATCTTGAAGGTTGAAGGTAAGTGTACTACAGATCATATTTCTGCAGCGGGTGCATGGTTGAAATACAAGGGACATTTGGAAAATATTTCTTATAATACCTTAATCGGTGCCCAAAATAAGGAAACTGGTGAAGTTAATAAGGCTTATGACCTTGATGGAACACCATATGGTATTCCAGAACTAATGATGAAATGGAAGCAAGAACAAAGACCATGGATTGTTGTTGCCGAACATAATTATGGTGAAGGTTCCGCTAGAGAACATGCAGCATTGTCTCCAAGATTCTTGGGTTGCCATGTTATTTTGGTCAAATCCTTCGCCAGAATTCATGAAACCAATTTGAAAAAGCAAGGTATTTTACCATTAACTTTCGAGAATGAAGCTGATTATGATAACTTAAAATCTGGTGATGTCATTGAGACTGTTGGGCTCCTTGAGTTGATCGAAAAAAATGGTGATAATGGTGGATCTTTGGATTTGAAGGTGACTAAACCATCCGGCGAGTCTTATATCATTAAGGCAAAACATACCATGTCTAAGGATCAAATTGAATTCTTCAAAGCAGGCTCGGCTATCAATTACATTGGTAATCAACGCCGTTCAAATTAGCATAAAGAAGCTTGATTTCTTCTACGATCCGTAAATAGTTGTATTACTCTATTATGTTCTTTAGGTCTTATTTATTATTAAGTACAAAGCGTTTGGCACATCATTCAACAGGCCATAAAATATGATAGAAGGATTATTTCAATAAAGTCACCTTTAATGACCTTGTAAAGGAAAAGGAACAAAAACTTTTCAATTCTTTGGAAGGATCTTCAAGCTCAATTGGTAAGCTCTGTCGCTGTCGTTGACATACATAGTATTGACTCTCCAAAATTCAAACAAAATAAACTCTTGCAGTTCTGGAACGGGTTTGATCGCTTTTGAATCAACATCAATAGAACTTGATAGACTGAAAAAAGATTCTCTTTTCCTGGATCCTATTGGTTTTGAATTCTGATCATAACCCACTTGAAAATATTGGAATGTTGCAATAGTATTCGTCATTTTTAAAAATTTGTCGATATTGATTAATTTGTTAGGTCTGAATGAGTCTGGGTTCCTAAAAGTAGGGTTTCCTTCATCAATAAAAGCTAAGTCCTGTAAAAATAAGTTGAAAAATGGAACAACTGGTAGAAAAGAATTCGTAGAATTAGATTCCCCGCCAAAACTGGTTTCATCCTTAATTTTGTTCAGTTTCTGTCGGTAAACTTTGTAGTTACCGTTAGGATGAATAATTTTTGAAAGGTATTCATACAAATCGATGTCATTGTCGGACAAGGAATCCCAAATTAAAGAAAGACGTGAAATGACATAGCTTTGAAGGGCAGTCATGATTGAAGCCAGTGCATTGAAATTTCTGAAGTATAGAGCAGATAGTGCAATTCTAAGCCAGGTATTTACCCTGCTTATTCTTTTTTTTAAACTCAATCCCTTTGTGAGAATTGACTCAAAAACATAGTTCGACAATAAATTAGTGAATAATATTATAGTGGTGATGTTGGCGGAATTATCTACCGAAGGATTGTTCAAAGAATTTTTCCCATGTAAAAGATCACTGGGTGTAATACCTAGGTAAATTGTAGATTCAATAAGCGACAATTGTTTAGAAACTTCCAATGGATTTAGGTCACATAGGTTAAGATCATTGTGAATAAAATCATCAGGATATGAGTTGCGCGGTGAATTCTTGACCAATTTCAACCATTTCTCAAGTAGGTCATGTAAATTACAAGGAGTGAATTCTGTTGAAACAGTTTTATAGCTAACCATCTTTCTGTATCCAATAACTAGCCTCTCCAAATCTGAGAAATTCCTTCGTGTCAATAAAGAAGAACTTCCTAATCCCAATATTGGAATAGGAAGTGAAATTGTGCTATGTGAAGTTTGTGGAAGTTTTGTTAATTCGTATCTTTCTATGAATTGTTCATCGATGGATGTTGATATGGTTGACTCTGTAATTGAAGAAGAAGTAGATGATGCGATCGAACAAAACGATGTATTCCTGGTAGGTTTAGAAATTAAGGGTGGTACTAATTGGCTTATTTCCTTTGAACTTTCTCTGATAGCTCTAGGTGTAAATTCGGCTAGACGTGCTACTGTGGCTATTAATACTTTGGCCTCGATAGGCATTTTTCTCGATACCTCTTCGATGAAAAAATTCATCAAAGTAGCCACTAATTGGTAATCATTTTGGAAGTCCCAATAACTTTCCATCCAAGTTTGAAAAAGTTTACAGACCAAACGGCGCCTATTTCTCATTCTCGAAGCGACAGAAGAATAGGTACCATTATTTTCACCCATGGAATATTTTTGTGATGTATCATTCACATCAAATCTTTTGATTAAACACTCTATTAGGTCGTTGCTGCTGCCGAACGACTTGTAATTCAACAAAAAAGTAGACAAAAGAAAATTGTCTTTACAACCCAATTCGTCAGTGAGCATAAACACAAGAGAGCGAAAAGAGCTGCCTATTATATTACCAGATTTGTCAAGTTGTAGTTCTTCTTTCATACTCTCCCTGTCGTTTATTCTATCTTCGAGATCATTTTGCTCCACTTCTGGCTTGAAAAATTCAAACTTTGAAGTAAAAGAATCATTATCAGGTAAAGAATCGACCAAAAATTGTGTACCAGACATGGAAAGAGTATGATTCTCCCTTCCCGAACGTATTGTGGAATATCTTGCGAGACTTTTCGAAACAGAACGAGAACCTACCATACTGGAACCATTGCCATTGACAAGTGACCTCAACCTTTTGTATTGGCCGAGTTTTTTCAGCAAGTTACTAGAGCATTTCTTGACAAACTGATCAGGAGTAATTTTGATTCGATTGAAATCTGGATAACTCCTTTCCCAGCTGAGCTTGAAGTCCCCGATTATTTTAAGATAATTGTTACACCCCGAAATTGCATTAGCGACCAATGTTGTCATTCGAGAAATTATTACAACCATATGCTCGCCTTCGTCTGTGTAATAATAGATATCATCTTTGATTAACAATTCGTTAGAATCATCAAATTTTTCATTTATAGTGTGTGTAACAAAAATTTTGACGCATGAGACTAGTTCCGAAACTAATGAAAGCAGAGGGTCAAGATTATGATCTAGGTTGTTTTCATACTTATTGTGATATTTTGTTTGAATAATCGTAGAACAAGCTTGACTGATATAAAGAAGCTCCCGTAAAAGAAGAATTATCTGATGCACTATACTTTCCAATAACTCACAACTAACAGGATTATGTTCAATTAGATCCATCCTACCAACAAGTATAGCAAAATAGGTAAATAGAAGTTCATGGATTTCTCTGAGTCTTTCCACTGCCTTTGGTGGTTGTTTCAGAACAGAAACAGACTTTATATTCGATTCAGACTTCGGCAGCAGTTTCTGAGTAGAAACTCTTAGGGTTGGTTTGTTTTGTTGATGGTCATTGTTGGGGCTATCTTTTAAAAGTTGAGGAAGTTCACTCCTGTTTTTAGTCGCTAGTTCATGGGATAGTTTCTCTACCGACCAAATCTCATAGAAGAGAAACGCTTTTCTCAAGACTGCATAAGTCATTGTTGCCAGAATATCAATCCTCTTAACATCAACGGAGTTCTTGTAAGAATCTGCCTTTATCATTAAATTATACCATTCTGCCAACAACCTTTTTCTCATTTTTCTAATTATTGGTCTCTGTTCTACAATGGTATTGGACCTAGAAATACAATCTGTATCTTGAAGAAGAGCCTTTACACCCTCACGGATATTGTTAACTTTATTGATATCAAATGTTGGTTCATCCTCTTTAGGGCCTTGTGGATAAAGGAGGAATTTCGCTGATGCTGAAAGAAGTTTTTCTAAGGGTTTTCGTGTTTCGATGAGCGCTTGCAACGATCCAGCTGCACCAGAATTCTCGGTCTTGACAACATCAGAAAAATAATTGAATGGTACCCATCCTCTAGACAAGTTCTTAAGTAAAGTAACCTCTCCCCATCCTGATTCATCAACCGTATGAACAAATGCTACATCATTTTTCTCAAATGACAGACAAATAGCAATATCTTCTTTATTCTCCAATGAAGAAACGTTAAACGGATGTACAGCGATGATAAATAAAAATGCCAAATTTTCTTCTTGAGGGCCTCTTATACTCTTGTCCATAATATTATCTTTTGTTCTTGATCTATTCTGATTTTGGGTAGTAGTTGTCGTCATCATATGATTATCCGTTGCATGTATCATATCGTCATATGAATATTCTTTTGAAATATCATAGGCTTTTTCATTTTCGTCTTTGGTTTGAGTACTTGTGATAGATTCAGTTTTTGCATTATAATCATCATTGTGAATGATAGTCCCATTAGATGAAGTACGAATGTCATATTCAACCGAGTTCTCAGGAGTACTGGGTTGGTATTGTCTAGGAGACTCTGCAAAAATAGCTTTAGGTGTTATTTGATCAAACTTCGACGTAGAAGCTACCACAGGAGTCATATCTGGGTCCTTCGAACATTGTGCTCGATTGGCAAGAGCTCTAAAAGAATGTATGTTACCTGGTCCAGATCCATTTTGTGAGGAGCCCTGTTCCGAAAGAGCTGTTGCAAAAGATGTTGTAGATTCTGATGTAGCTGTTGAGAGAAAAGAATCTCTACTTAATTGTTCCTTTCTGTCGTTTGCCAATCGTTGAGCAATTATTGACAACCGACTTTGGTTGGGAAATTTCTGCTGTGCTTTGGAAATCGAGGATCTAAGATCTAAAGGTTTGGTCGGAGAAATACTCGCTGTATCAATAGTAGAAGACATGGAAGATGAGCTTGTAAATAAAGGTAGTGTATTCATCTTAAATTGATATTATCACTATCAGTGGTAGATACCAAGGCCTTTAACTGCTTTTGCATTAAAGGACTGAGTACGGCAGGGAAAATGTGGTAAATCACGATAGGTAAGTGAGTGTACTAAACGCTCAATGCTGTTCTTAGAATGGATGATCACTACATGCTACAAATCTTCTCTTACTGCATCGAAACGCGAAATTCGTAGTTTCGGTCGGTCTGTGTATTAAAAAAAAACCAAAAAATTGTACATACGCCTCATTATATACATCACTGCATACGTTCTCATATTTACATTTACTTTATTTCGCTTATTGCTTGTAATCCCTGTAGTCGCTCTTCATAAAGAGCGGCTAATTTACTGACCTTACTGCCTATACCTATTTCTGAATAGCCCGCATTCGAAAACTTGTTCATGTTCGATTTCTTCTGCTGTTTAATCTTTTTTATCTTTAATTCTTTATCGAAAGCTTGAATCTTGGCGTTTTTTTCAATTGTCAGTTTCTCCATGATCTCATCTAATGCTATTAGGTCAGAAGATTTGGAGTCGTGGTCACCAGTAATAATATCGTTGATTGACGCTTTTGACGGGGAGTTATGTTCTTCAGTGCCTAATATTCTCGAACTCTCGTTTGAAGGTGATGCGAATTTGGAATTTCTGGGTGAAGGCGGAGGTAGCTTAGGTTTAAACTTAAGATCGATGTCGCAACTACCGAGCAGGGGTACACTTTTAGATGAACATAAGTCATTCGAAGTTGAAATTTTTGTCTGAGGTGATGTAGGTATATGGTATCTAGTTGGACTGGATTTTCTGGGTTTCGGTAGATCAGGAGCGGTGGTTGAGCGTCCAGGAAACTTCCTGGAAGGCAATTCAGGAGCATCTGCAGAATCCATCTCATCGATTATCGAGTAAAAATGTGTGAAAAGGTTCCGAATATATCTATTTCCGATTGCCAACCGATCACTGCTTTTCAGCGAGACTTTTTCTCTGCAGAGAGTAGCTGTGAGTGCTTTGCTCATGGTTTTTAGATTATGGCCTGTAGAGGGAGTATTTTCAATCATTTTTATAAACAACGGAATAATAGTCCTTAGTAAATTGTAGTATCCGTTATGTTTTACAATGGTAATAAAAACAGATTTAGTATAATCTAGGTCATCGGAAACTGGTAAAGGTATGCATTCAAGTGGGATTAAAGCTCTAGTTTTATTTCTAAGGAAGTTGAGAAAAACTGATCCGAGAGAATATATATCCCACTGAGAAAGGTCAACATAATGATTTCTCTCAATAATATCCAAAAGGATATTGATCTTTTTATATGAGCCAGGCTTTTGAAAAACAAGTGTGCTTTTCACACCCTCGGTTTGTAAACGTTTAAATATCCGGTCAAATATTAATTGTCTGTATTGTCGATTTGCACTGTCTGAAGGGTTGATCAAAAACTTTTCTGGAATAATTATTTTGGTATTCAACTGATAATCATAAAGATACACGTTTAAACTTATTCTCAATCTTGTAATGTCCAAGTAAGAGGACAATTCTGTGAGTGAAGTGACATGAATAAATGAATCTGTAATTTCATTACTTTTGATATATTTGATGCTCAACGCATTTCGTATAACTTGAAAAACAGTTTTTACAAAGAAGGATTCATGTACAACGAAGATATTTCGAAGAAGTGACCTGACTTCTTTAGGAATTTTCGCGTACATTTTTATACCATAAACCCAGCTTATGTTGTTGGTGACAAAACCTGAACTAAAAATAACGAGCGAAAATTGTTCTTTGGGTATCTTTGACAATAAACTATTCATAAGTTTTTCCAGCAGAAGTTCGTATAGATCTTTATCATCGATTAGTTCAATGGATGGTAGATAAGTGGAGTCGAATACATAGATTGGACATCCGGAATCAGGATCTGACAAATAAGAGCGGAAAAATATGGTATTAACATTAACGTCAATAGAGCCCATAACAATTAGATCTATCAATTAGTAATTGTGGAAGAATGCCAATATTGTGCCAAAGACTGCGAAACTATTTGACTAGGGACAGTAGTAGGTAAAAACAAACAGATCGATTTTAAGATTTTAAGATTTAATTTTTTCTTAAAAAATTAGTAGGTAGATCATTAGATCTGGAATGCACGCAAACTACGAAAGGTCCGATTGGTATAGGATTAGATCAACGCTATGTACGTTCACAATAACTTGGATGCTAGTTAAAATTTATAACAAGGTAATGGTGCATCGAGAGATAGTTTCGGAAAAAAATTAAAAATATAAAAAGAGACTCCTCATAGGGGGCTCGAACCCCTGACATTTCGGTTCCTTGCAAGCATTGCTTAAAAGCCGAACGCTCTACCAACTGAGCTAACAAGGACGAGTCTCTGCTTGACATGAATTTACTGGCCCATATATATTCTATATATGTAGAATCTTATATAGTCCAAACATAGTTTTCTTCTAGACATCAAAAGTAAATGAGGTTTTCTATTCCAAAGGACTCATCAAAATAAGTGCGATCAAGATCTCAACGAAAAAAGGGCTCAGGCTTGTTCTTTTCAATAAAACTTTTTTTCTTAAAATTACAGCTTATTATTCTTATCAAACCACAGAAAATAGTTTAGGAACGATCGAGAACTGATATATTTTTCCATAATCTAAATTATATTGACAGTTATGTTTGACCACCCTATCATTTCTAAAGTTCACTAAAGTTAATTACTTCAAAACGATCTTGGTATCTCTTTCCTTTCTGCGTCATTCCTATTCCTTTTCCGAAAGTATACGACTATAGTGATGATATTTCCTGGCGTCTTAAAATCAACTACAAACAAAGGCACCGATGTATTCTTTTCAAAAAGTTCACAGTATTGACAATAATTATTTAACCATATTCTCTTCTTACAGAATTTCATGTCTTTGTTTTTATAGACTTGCTCATCATAAGATAGCAACTTAAAATTATGTTTATTCCAAATGTCATTGGAACTAATAAAGGTTTCTAATTCGTCCTTTCTCGAACGGAAATTTGAAAAGATGATAGAATAATATCAAAACCGAATGATTGGGGAGTTTATACCCTGTAATAAAAATGTGAAATGTTTTCGAAGCTACTTTTTAGCAACTCTTTATATACCTTTCTCTCAGGTTTAATGTAAAGTCACCAAAAAATCAACTTGAAGTTTGAAATTTAACAAAAGTAATGAATGGAAAGATATGAATAATATATATTTTGTACCAAATGAAAGCAGCTTTTTTAAGTAGGATTAATATAAATGAAACAATCGTATGAATATACATCGAATATATGGCGACAAAGGTATCGAGTTATGCTAAAATGGTAATGATAGTTTCTATGATTTGTGTTTCTTGAGAGGTGATGCAATTTCATTTTGTACAAGTTTTTTTATGTTTTCATAAACTTCAGAAGTCGATAAGTTTGAAAGCTGATGTTTTGCTTCGAATTTTTCTCTTTCATCTTTATAGAATGGATCACTTAAAAGAATCTTAATATGTTTATCAAACTGAGATTCAGCTATCATCGTGCCAGTTATCGGACATTTTATTTCAGCCTCCCGTTGTGTAATTTGTTCTGAACTTCTTTTTAAGCGTGTGACTCCCTCTGCCTTAATCTTCATAGCTTTCTTTTTCTTGCTACGTATTACCGAAGGTGATTCTTTCGAAATTTCATCGAATAGAGTGTTACTTCTAGTTAAGATTGAATTCTTGATATCATGGAAATTCAAACATTCCGGGAGTGTTGTTGAACCATCTGATAGTTTGACGGTATGTTGAATTTCAAATTTATTCCACTCGTAACTGGCGAACCGCAGCCTGGTTCTATCGCGTGCTTCCTTCATTTTAACAGATAATTCCTGTTGTAGATCCTTAAATTCTGCCCTGTTGAAAGCTCTTAGCATTAATGAAGCCTTAAAATGACCGCTAAACTGTGTTGATGGCCCAAGTTCATCCGATAATATTTGAACATATTGATTCATGAAATCTGTAAATACAGAATTTAGTGTATGATTTGCACGTAGGAAAGAGAACCTAGGATCATCTTCATACTTTGACCTAATTTTGTCTATAATATCATCGTTGCCGTTTAGTGCACAGAACCTAGCTGTTGTTTTAATTATTTCTAAATCTGCAAAATTCAATTTGTCGTTATATGTGCTGAAGACAAAGGGGTATGGCTCTTTCGGCGGTTCTCGTTTCAAGGGTTCCAAAGTTGTGTGATCATCTATCAATTCACTTTGGTCTTGTTGCTTTCTATATTCATGGTAGGCCGATCTTTCATCCAATTGTAAGGAATCTGTTTTAAAAGATTCTAAATCAAGCGAGTTATGTTCAGTCTCGGTACTGTATTCAGCTCCCTGCATATTCTCTTGAGTAGTATCATTTGTATGAATTATCATTTTATTATTCAAAGGTCGTTTCTTCTTCCAAAGACCTTCTGGTTATGCGACGAACTAACTTTGATTATCATTGCAGTACAAGCCAAGTACTTAAAAAGAAGTTTTTCTTTTTAGTTATACAGACTTTAGAATAATGATTTGCGTAAGACATGAATTAGATGCATCGAATGGTGATGGAATCTACGATTACGTTCCAGGATATAATTAAGGTCCCTAGCATTGTTTGCTCTATTGCGAATTCTTTGAATTCACATGACTATTTAACCTTTAAACAATTGAACAAGGATATATATAGTAATCATTTGACAACAGAGGAAGATAATAAATACTGGACCGCCAAATTAAAGAGAATTGGATTATCATCGTCAGAATCGTTGGTAAGTGAAAATGAATCCAATTGGGACTCGACGAATATTTCAGAAATATCGAAGACTTTTAACAAGAGTACTCCGAAAGAAACATACAAGGAATATTACAAATTGTTGAACCCTTTCGTAAAAAAGCTTTACTGTAATGACCTGTCGAATTTTTTTCCAGCAACTTTAAATGATCCAATAGCTCAGGCAAAAACAATTATAGCCATTGAGCTTTTTAACAAGTCAAATGACAATGATTGGGAGTACTATAAGACGGTAGTTGAGAATTTGAAGATATTCAAGGAGCTCTTTGTGAATACTATTATAAATGAGCTCACTTTATGCTTTAAGAATAAGGAATATAGCTCAAGTACGAAGTTCGTTCATGTACTACTATTACTAGGTTATGAGTCTAGTGCGGTGGCTTTCTTTAGATCCGAAAATGAATTCTCTAGGGTTGATGAATTACCAAGTTCGATTTTCGATGATAAAGAACAACTAGTACCCGATCAGTTGAATTGTGCACTGGAAATATTTACTACTTACTTGAATGACAAAATTTCTCTTGTAGACATAATTTTTGCGGATAGATATCCTCTAATGTTATCATTCACAGAAGAATTTATTCAGGAGCAAATGATACGGTACGTTAAGAAGCAGGTAGAGGCAAAAAATCTTGACGAAAAAGAATCTCTTGCTTTGAGTTCTCTACCGATCATCTATGAACAGATATGTCAGCAATTTGTAGAGAAACTCAAAAGCAGTACTAACGCTGGCCCTTCCTACAAGCAATCAATTTTAGAGTTCATCCAACTTTATATGGAGCCAGAGATACTCAAGTTTTTTGACTTAATGGTAAGAAATTTTACCTCTTCAACAGAGCTTGCCTTTCATAATTATCAGAAAGAAATTGAAGAAACACAGAAGCAAAAAGATGAGGCCTTGTTCGAATCATACAAGAAGTTGTCCACTTCCAGCGCAGAAATTATTGATGAAAAAATGAACTTCTTAAAATCTTTCACAAAGGTCTTTAAAATCCATAGCAACAACATGAAAAGTGAATCAGAACAAAATTTGGAAATGTTGTACAACTTGCAAAAAATGAACATGAATCTTCAGAATATCACTTCATTGATCAGTTTGGATCTTTGCTATAAGATCATTCAAAGCTGTAAAGAAAATATTGAAAGAATATGTCTTTTTATGAGTATTTCGCTCTTCACAGAAATAGCTAAGAAGAAATGTCAAGATATGTTCAAGACATTGCTTCAACAACTAGGTGAAAATCATATTAAATTTGGGTTTGAAAAGGCCCTCACTCTTTTGAAAGATTATGATGCAAATGATGCTAGCTTAAAAAAAATAACACATGACAATATTACTGAAAAAACAGATCAAAATACTCAGCTGTTCCCATTACTGCAATTTACAGAATTGATCAATATAGGTGACATTATTTTACAAATGATATCGATATTCTATAGCAGCGAACTAATGAGCAAAGGAATTATAGACAAGAACAGAGATTTCCTTAATGATTTAGTTCAAAGTAAAAAGTCTTTCGAAACCATTCTTGATGATTATGTTGCGGATGGTTTAAATATAGGCATTGACAAGTTAATGGATCAAGTACAATTCGTCTTTAATACAATGCAATTTCCTGAAGATTTCAATCCTGATCCTAAAACTGCTATACGGAAGGAAATAAAGCCCTCGAATTGTGCAGTTGCGTGTATAAAGTTACTCTCTGAACATTGCTTTTTGTTGACAGGTGCAACAGATAAGGGTACGATCGATGTCTTTCAACAGGAGGTTGCGGAAAGGTTTTTTGACCAAGTAGTCAAAAATATCAAAAAACATTTGGTATCAGAGGAAGGTGCTGTATTCCTCATAGCAGATTTGAATTATTACTACGATTTTGTAGCGAATTCATTGAAACAGAAAAACATAGTACCGTTTTTTGCGGGACTAAAATCTATCGGTCAGCTTTATTTAGTATCAGGAAAAGATTCCAAGGAATTAGGAAGAATGATATGTGATCTGGGCAAATTTCAGGGCGTTTTTACCCAAGAAGAAATTTTTGAGTTAGTGCAAAGGAGAACAGATTGGATAAAGGTGAGAAAAGATGTAGAGAAAGCAATGTATGGGTTGCGTATATCTGATTGTTTAATAATGTAATCCGACAATTCAAAATATACATCATTTTTCGACAAAGAAACTCGAATAAAAAATCTTCACGTTGCGCAATGCAACATAATTCACACAATTTTCATAATCAATTTTTTGAAACGTGTGCAAAGTTTCATTATATATATTTCCTTTTAGGATCATAAACTTCAATGTGGGTATGCTTTCTATTAGTTCCATGATTTTAATTGATATTGTAAGTTTTAAATTTCTTTCATTATTAATAATTTGCAGTTTCTCTAGCCTTACAAATTGCGGATTGGCAAGAAATCCTCGAAATCTTTCGCTCATAATAAAAGAATTAGAATATGTTAAACTGAGGTTGAGTATCTTGTTTTTTCCGAAGTTTTCTATGCTAAATGGGTAATCCCAGGTGCAATTCGTCAGGTTCAATGTTCGAAGATTTGGACAAAGCGCTTCGTCCTCTTCGAAATAGCTGATATGAAATTGGTTTAAATCGAGGCTTTCTAAACAGGAAAATGGGCGTACATGTTCCAAACTGAATAAGGATCCGTTTTTGTCTGTTGATATTTTCAAGTGTTTTAGTTTTGTACAAACCTTGGAATATTTGAAGAAACTGGTAGACCCTGAACTTATAAGTTCCAAAACATTCAAATTTCTGAATTGATCTTTGGTTGATGTCGCGAAGAGTTCATGGAAAGGATATGTCCATTCATGTTTGGAACATGGTTTAGTTATGCGAAGTGAAACAATATACTGTTTCTGAAGATCACTGAGTGGACAAGTGCTTATACTTATCAATTGTTGCCAAGATGCTTTGATAGCTCCAAAAATATATGGTTGAAATATAGATCTAAGTTCTTTACACGTACAACAAAGGTTAAGTAAGTCGTTCCTATCGAGTTGACGGATAACGTATAGCAAAATTTCTAGGGGTAGCTTTGCCAAAAACGTTGAACTTGGGAACTCACTGTGCTTCATTGCATTACTTTTTAGTTCCCAACAATAACAACAACAACCACTGATATCTTCATCATTGAATTCACTTCCTTTACGTTGCATCCCTTGGGTGTTATGGATGATCATGACGGCTTGTTTTAGAGCTTTTAAATCTTTTAATGAATTACCAATTTTGGTTTAAGCAAAAATCACGTGGAAAGTTGATCAAAAGTTAAGATTCGTTTAAATAAATCATTACACGAATACAAATATTTCCCATCCAAGCAAATATTGTGTTTTGAAGGCATGCAGGAATGTTTTCTAATGCGTTCAACCAAAAGTAGATAGAATTAGAACACATTGGAATATCATAACAAATTAACTTGCAGTATTCGGTAGATAGAAACAATATATCAATTGGAATTTAGAGGTTCTACACCAATGGCCACAAGGAGCAAAGGACATTAGCGCAGAGACAATGGAATTTGAATACGACGAATGGAGATTATAAATTCAAGAATGTATGATTGCACTGACTTTTTGAAATTCTTCAAAATGCTTCAATTCATTTTCAAGTCTTGTCTCATTTCCTTCTCTTTCGTAGTTTACTATACGAGAAATAGTGGAGGTTGTTACAATTTTCATGTTTCCATCCGAATCTTCTTGAGTTTGTGCCAGATAAGCAACTCTATCACCTATATTCAGTTGCTCTCCTACAAGCTTTCTCCCTCTAAGATATGTCACAGTCTTGTTAGGATATGTGTCGTCTGTATTCGTCATATATGTTTCAAGGGAAGCTACAAACTCTTCTGTAGGCCCCTCATATCTAACCTTGCACGGAACCAAATGTAATTCATAAGAATTTAAATTATCTGTTATGTTTAGAATTCTAGAGTCCATATTTGAAATGTTCACAGGAGTCATTCAAGGTTTTTCACTGTAGCGTCATTCGATATCTTTTGCGTAGTTTAACGTGGAAAAATTATTTTTTTAAAACAAGAACATTGATTAAGTTCATGAAGGTTTTATTTAGGTTTTAGCATTCACAAATAGAAGATTCAACAAATACGAAATATGAGCACTTCAGCTCCATACTTATTGGGACGGTATGTTTTTTTAAAAAAGAAGAAAATATAAGGAACAATTTTTACTAATCGAATACAGATTTCTTGATCCTGTTTTCGCCGTTTTCGTTGGATCATTAAGTTATTACTCATATGAACAAAAGGTACAACGTCCAGAAGGTCACAGTCTAAATGATCTTGTGAGAAAGAGGTGGGAGAGATTCAACGCAAACAAAGGAGGCGACCTAAGAGATTAAGTCTTATCGATTTCTTCTTTTTTTTTTGGTTTTGTTGCGATAGCTGCGTTCCCATAGTTGGAGTGTATTTGGTATTTACTGTCTCACAGTAATTTTTGAAAAGATTATTAATAACTTTTGGAATTAAGAGTTATTTTCATTACTAATGTGTACATATTTCGTTATGTCATAAATCTATAAACTGAGCCTCTATTTTTTAATGTTACTCAAATTTCATTTCGTAAAAATCGTTAGCACTCAAATTAATTCTTCTTAAATCAACGCTATCGGGTACGCTGTTGAAGAAATCATTGATATTATTCTTATGTTTTCTGTTATCATCATGATTGGTATTGGATGAAGTATCAAAGCCATCCGAATTTGTATCAAAAGTGAATCCTGAAACGTAATCATTCAACTGGTCTTCAACATCATTACCCATTGTAACTTTGACAAATGGACTGGAGATTAAATTGTATGAAGTACAATTGTCTTTTGTCACACTCTGAAGTTCTTCAAATTCCTTGTTGAATTTCTCTGTAGTACCAGGAATACTCACGTTTGTTACTTGCTGTTTCTTCATTTTTTTAGAAAATTTCGAATCTTCATACTCTGTATTGGTGTTTTCGTTCGTATAGGTTCTTTTAGATTTTGTGATTGGAATATCAAGCAATAATCTCATCAAAATATCTCTACAGTTTTTTAGATTATCATCTAAAAACTTATGTCTATTCAATAGATCGATAACCATATTCAGGGCATTGAAGGAGCCTGCTCGAATATCGTGTGAATTAGAAGAAGTATTGGTTGTTTCATTGTCATCCAAGTAGTTTGACGCGTACCAATGTATGAAGACTCCATATTGGAATAATTTGTTCACATTTATCAACGGGATGTAATCATAAGTTTGAATATTAATTGTCCATATTTTGAGAATTGCTTCAATGAAGTTGTATAAACGATCAACTTCTCTCTTATAATCATGGATTTTCGCAATATTGTTGTTTGCACAATTAAATTTCAAACTTCTAACGTATGAATTTTGTAAGAATATCAATGCATCCATGTAGTAAAGCAGAGAAAATGATACATGGAAATGACATTGATATTCATCATCCGGAATTTCTGAAATTGTATCGTTTTCATCCGCAAAAAAACGATCTAAATGGCACATCTTTCTTAATTCTGCCAGATTAAGCAGTTGTTTTATAGCTGAACTCAATGTTATCTCATTGTTGTAAACTGACCTTTTTACCTTGATGACTTGAAGGATAAACTTTGAATCACCCATGTTTTTTAGCACAGAATGATCATGAATCATTCTCATAAAATCGCAAGATTCCAATTGTTTATTTTGAAGTTCTCTTTCTAACTCTTCTGTTATTTCAACATCATTCAAATACCTAGTTAAGGAATAGTCAAGATTATTTTGATCATTGGCAAAGAAGTCAAAACAATAACATACATACCATAACTCTCTTTTCAATTCATTACACTCATTAAATTTGTTTATTCTTAAGTTCATAGCCAATGATGACATCAAACCATTCATTCGAACCAAAAGGGGCTTATTATTACTCATCTGCGCATATAAATGGGTTAGAAGATAACATTTCAATGTATTGATTGGATCTAAAAATTCAAATCTTGATAACAAATGTTTAACAGTTTTCAAATAACCATTTCTTACCTTTAGATCTTTGATGTAGAACATAGAGATTAGGATGACCTTGTAAACAATACAAAGGTTATGTTCGTCATTTATAACATTTGTATTAAAGTTTGTGACATCAATAGATTTGAGTAATTCATCAGTCTTCATTAACATGTAATCTTTTTCCAAAATTATTGGGAACAAAATATTGATCTCCGTAAAAAATCTATCCATATAATAATTGATTTTTGATTTCTGTTCTCTCAAAATTTTCACAAAGTCTTGTTGTAAGAAATTATCAACAATTGAATACTCTTCTATGATAGCAGGTCCGTTATAGTTGTCTTCATTGGGCAATAAAACCTTGGACATTGAACCCATCATAGCTAAATCGAATTTCAGAGAACGCGTTTTAACAATATATTTGAAATCAGAGCAAATAATATTTTTTATTGGGGTCTTTTTTGGGATTGTTTTCAAAATTCTAGTAGTATTACAAGTTGGAGAATGTTTTGATGAACTGGGTGAAGAGCCACAATCAGAATTATACGTCAAAAGCGTTGGAGGTTCATCATGCGAGATAGGCGATTGTAGGGCCGAATTTTGCATCGAATTTTCATGAGAACAGGAAGAGGATAGGCTACTACACTGCATATCTTCCATTTTAATCATATGATTTTCGCTAGAACATGCCAAATTTGAGTTGGAACGTTCCAAACTAGCATTTTCCAGCTCTTGTATTCTTAGTTTTAACTTTATATTTTCAATTTCTATTGGATTAAGTTTAGTAGGTTTAGGTTTTCTTCTTCTCTTTAAAGTTTTTGTTATTGTACATTCATTATTCGAAATCATGCAATTATTACAAATAGGCCCTGTTCCATAACACTTTTTCTTCAATTTCCTGCATCTATCACAAACTTGCGTCCGACAAGAATGTAGATTATTTAAGTGCTCGGAACTATTAACATTTGTCATTGAAACAGGCGAGAAGCTTGGTGAAAGTATATGTGATTCGCCAGCCGGATGCTCCTTATTCTGTGTCTGATGTAATGTTTTGTTTACACCGTCCATTTTTCTCTTACTTGAACAAGGGAACTTTATATTTTGAAACCAAATAATAAATTACCAATTAAGTGAGTCGAATAAACACTTGCAAAAATTGGCTTCGTATTTTTTTTTATCGAATCCAACAGGCAAACCAGACCTTGAACGGATGTGACAAAATTACTTTCTGTAACAAGAATCGCTTCTATCTCTTGCTGGGAATTCGTGGTTTCCTTGGTGAAACTGCTACTATCACAATGTAAACCTTTATCAGCAAACCACTAGCGCCACACTACTGGATTTTCCGTTTGCACCTATTTTCAATTTTTATGTTAATATTGGGCCCTTACCAGTATTACTATACGGTATGCTATAGAAGAGCCACAATTATAAAAAAGCCTATCGTTCACGTGATTTGGAACTTTCCAAGCAATCTTCGCCAAGGTTGGCTTTTTTTTTTGTTCCCCCTCAAGAAAAAACAGCTAATTTTCAAAAAACTCCCCAATCGAACTCTGCCTCTACGACCTTTTTTTAGTCGTCAGTCTTCTTATCCAACTTCAGGCCAATTAGTTAAAGAGAGGTAAGTAACAAACTCTCTTTGTTCACCACACACGTGCTGCAATCGCTAATTCCGTTCAGCCAATCAATACTTAATACCGTCACACTGGACAGATGGAAATTAAATATATGTTTTTTGCTGCTGGAGGAAAGGAGCAAAAAATTAATATCCTTACTTCGTTTTGCATATATAAACTTCTTGTCTATGCAACAACTTTGAATTTCTATCGATATGAAAACCCTCAACGCCATCTCTTACACGATTGAAAAGTATGTTAATTAATTAACATTGTCATCTTTCCCCACCCATCTTCAGCGCAGTTATAGTTCACCAACCGTAGTACTTTCCCCCCCAGAATCTCTCGAAGCTTTTTTGTTTTTCTTTTGTTTTTACTGTTTTTCTCCTTGCCACGTAACGACAAGACTATTACAACTACGCATTCATGGTATCTATCGTTCGGTCGCTAGATGACATACGTTTTTATTGGAGTATCAAATATGTTGCGTTTTTCTTTCAAGCCGATGTACAGAGGTTTGCTTTCCCCGCGCGGATGATCTAGCCATTGATGTCGTACATTTATTGCCATCTGCCCCAGAGCAGGTAGTGCGGCTGCACATGCCAGAATTCGGGTGTCTCGGAACATTCCGGAATCAGTATTTGACGTGGCATGTCCGGGTAACGAAATAAACCCCACTCTTCTTTTTTTTTATCATTGTAAGGATAAATCGAGACATGTAGAATGCTAGATGGAGATTCTTTTGCGGGGTGCTGTTTTACAAAAGCATGTCTTTTCACTAGTTACCTTTGTTTTTTTTTTTTTTTTTTGATAAATAGGAATAGGAATATTGAAGGGTGAATTGGAGACAGATGGAGGTGTGTAAAGTGATATGAGGCGTAAATAATAACGGTAGATGGTATAGAAAATGTTGCTAAAGAGAGATACGGTTGGTAACTGCACATAGAAACAAGGTGTAAACTGTGAGAGGAGGGAATCTCCAAAGATTTGTTCGGTTGGACGAATGATTGATTAAATCGGTTTTGTTTTTGAAAAAGTAAAACCAGTTTGAATATTAGATGGAATGTTACCTTGTATTACCCGGTGTTATGTTGTTTTTTAAACTTTTTTTTATGGTAGTGTTTTGAGTAGAATAAGCGATGCAATATGGTGGTGTATTAGAAATTTGATGTTTGGCTTTGAAGAAGAAGAAGATTAAAGCGAAGAAGGACATGATATTTTTTTTATATTATCTATAACATTGGTAAAAGTCACATCTTTTATACCGGGTAGGTATCGAATGATCGTACAAGAAATAGAAGTTTATCCGATATGGTGACAAATTCGGGAGCTCTGAGCAATATCCCGAATGTATCTGTTTTGGCATGTGACGTCAATACTAATCAACTGCAACCTGTGCGAGCAAAGGTAAAGCATGCATGCAGAAGTTGCAAGCAGCGTAAGGTGCGATGTGATGGGAAAGTTCCATGTAAAACTTGTGAAAGTTCAAGCAATTCTTGTGTTTATCTTGTACCTGGGAAAAGAAAACAGAAAGACGTATCGTTTGATGTTGGAAATGAGGTTATGTTTGAAGATGAATCATTACGAAAAAGGCAAAAGAACGAACCAGACTTGTTAAAAAAGACGTTGCTTTCATTTTTTAATGAGACTGAAGTAAGTAATGAGACTGAGACTGAAGTCTTGATAAAGTTATTGAAACAAAAAATTGATAGGGCGAATGATGTTGCTCTAATTGAACAAAGAAAAAAAGAATTTAAACTTATTCTTCCTCCTAAAGAAGTGACATTAGAATTAATAGAAAAAACGTGGGATTCTGCATGCTTATTGTTTAGGTTTTATCATCGTCCAACATTTTTGGATGTTGTCAAATCTTTGTATGACGTAAAGGCTGGGAAGTATTCAGAGAAACAACTTCGATTTCTTCCGTTGATATATGCAGTAGTGGCTGTTGGTGCATTATTTTCTAAATGTTATGAACCCGATATAGATGATGCCAATCAATCCATAGAATTTTTTCAAGATGAGGGACAGAAGTATTTTGAAGAGGCTAAAAATTTGATTGATCCTATCAATACACAAGATATTGAGTCGTTACAAGCCTTGTTTCAAATGACAATTTTTTTGCAATGCAATGCAAGTTTATCTCGTGGCTATTCTTATATAGGATTGGCTTTGCGGAGTGCTGTAAGACAAAATCTCCATAGGAAAAGTAGTCTGGAAAATTTGGATCCCTTACAAGGTGAAGTGATTAAAAGGTTGTTTTGGAGTATATACAAGACAGATATTTACATGAACTGTATTTTGGGGTTACCAATATCTTTGGACGAATCTTTGGTAGATCAAGAATTTCCGTTGAATATTGATGACGAAAGTATTTTCGCAGATGGATTAATTCAGAGCGATTTTAGTGTACTAAGCTCCTGTGGTATTAATAATGAGCATACAAAATTGATTTTAATTATGAATCATGCTCATAAGTTGTTGTATCCTATGTCCCTTTCAGTTACCTCTATTTCTCACAGCGATATAAATAGGTTGGATGCGGAGTTGAATATTTGGTTTAATGGCTTACCGCCACCTTTGAAGTTGGATTATGCCCCACAAATGGATACAGAAGCACATTATTTGAAAGCAAGCAGGTATCTTTACCTTGACTATTTACATGTTAGGATCATGTTATGTAGACCTTTCATCCATTATCTCGTTCTAGATGGAAACAAATTCCGAAATTTCCGATTTCATATTATGATGGCTAATAGTTGCATTTCTGTTGCAAGAAAAGTTGTAAAGTTAGCCGTTGAGATGCACGCTCGAAAAATGCTCAACGGTGTATACTGGTTTTCTGTTCACACAATTTTTTTCAGTGTCGCGTGTTTAATGTATTTTATTCATCAATCAAAGTTGAAAGACCCAAAAATCCATCAGCAGGAAATTGAAATGGATTGTAGAGCTGGTTTGAATTTATTATCATGTTTACGAGAGGTATCAATTGCATCGAATAAAACTTTTGAAGTACTGAATCTATTGTTCGAGAAGTTAAATGAAAAGACCTTGTATTTGTCTGACAATATTTTAAATGCAATAATTCAAAAAGAAGAAGAGCGTGAAATCGACCAATTCACGAAATTTACTGATTTGTTTATGGAAAACAATCTTGAAGAAACCCTACTGGATGAATATGTCAGGCCACCAACAGATGTTTATACAGATGACTTTATCAATAAACTACTCTCGAAATTGTCATATGATGGCAAATAATTTTTTTATAAAGTTTTGGCGTCATTACTCATTGAAAAGCAGGAAAATATCTTTAATATATATTATTTTTGTAGAATTGATAGACCAGCTTGCAATTGATACTGTTTTTGTTTGTTATTTAATTCGTTTTGTTATAGTAATTTCTAAAGTTGACTTTTTTTTTTTTTTTTTTTTTGGCGAAATGTTGTTTCTATGTACTAAGAAAAAACGGTATTTTATAGAATCCAAGAAGAGTAAATAATAAGGTCTTATATATGAATTGGTATTTGAGTTGAATACCGTGTACACATTCTCTAACATCGATGCTATAATGACAGATACTCATTTAAATTTACTTGATATTCTGAGTAATGGTTTGAATAAAAAGAACTTGCTGTTATCGTGGATTTCCAGAATACGGAAAGGTGAATGTTATTCAGACAACGCCAGGGAAGTCTTGGAGCAAATAACTCGCTTTATGAAGGATCTCGCTTTTTTAAGCGTTGAAGATGCTAAGAGTTATGAATCTCAAGTGCTTGCAAATGATCTGTCTGAATTAGTAATCGTGAAAGTGATTGAAATAAAGGATAATCCGTCAATAGTCCTTGATTTTACCACCACATTGTCATATATATTCTCTGAGCAACTTGAACATTTGACAGAAGATTCATCAAGCAAGAAACAGTTAAAAAAGCAAAAAAATTCGTACACATATTCAATATCGAAATTATACAGTGTTACAATGCTATGTCGTCTGTATCAATGTTGTGGCGATTCCTTTAATTCACTTACTCCGCTAGTTGTTTCAAGTATCTTAAAAAACATGAAGAGAACTCTAGAAAAGACAAAGTATTACAATGCAAATTACCTAACACGTTTGATGCAGTTATTTGATATAATTTCGCGTTCAGCAAGCCGTAAGTGTATTGATGAAAGTTCATACCAAAAATTTTCAAAAATCAGTCGAGAAGCAATATCTGATATAAAAAACGAAAGATTCGATTATTCCGTGGATTTTTTGGCTTCTTTAATAAGCTCTTTATTTGGTTGTTATACGAGAGAAACTTTTACGAATGTTCATTTTTCAACGCTTCTTAATCATTTTGAGAGTAAAATAAGACCTTTTTTAGTTTGCTTCTTCAAAAAACCCAATTTAAGATTAATAATGGCGAAAACGCTGGCAGAAATTTTATATTTCTACGCTACGGAAAATGATATTGAATTCAAAGATGCAGTTATCTTCTATTCTAACCTGTTGACAGATTTTTCTTCTAGAAGCGAAAAGATATCAGTCTTATTGTCTTTTAGTGAGTGCCTTTCATTGAGCCGAATGAGCGATTTTTCTTTTCTTCAAGGTACAAAGTATCTTGAATTATTTGGTATTTTTATTTCAAATCTTGTTTTTGAATCTGAAGTTGACACTTTCCGTTACATGGAATGGTTTGAAAAAATGCATGAACTAATAGTACCTTTTGTTGGTGATTCTTCAAAAAAATTAATTCTTTCCAAGATTTTCTCTACAAGCGATGGATTGCTCTCGCTTTCAGAACCGAGTTTTTGTATTCTGTATTTGAACCTCTCAGATAAATTATTGGATGATCTATCTGTTTTTGTTCATTCTGAAGACGAAATTCTTCTGGAAATCAAGAATTCCTTAATGAATCTTTGCACCTGTGAAAATTATCATATAAGAATTCTAGCAAATCAAACTATGAGAAAATTTTTATATTATTCTCCTGTGCTAATTAGCGAAATAATGGTGCAAAGCTTTAAAGTACTGACTGATCAATTTGAATTAGAGAAGGGGTTTGCGTTCGCTAAAAATCATGGATTAGCATTGTTGATTTCTTCAGTGTTAGGTATTGACAAAAAAGATTATGTTCCATATGAGCTTGTGATGAAAGTGTCTTTTTTTGCCACTGGATTGTTAAAAAACAATACACTTTCAACGACAGATGTTCTTTATGAAAAACAATTGCTTTCGTGGATTCTTTTGACAGGTGTAATATCTTACAAGGATCAAGAATTTTTGAAGATTCAGTCTTCACAACTTTTTATTTTTTGGAAAAATATTCTGACGCATTCTTATAATCATAAGAATGAGGTTGATCTACTAAGGAATTTGGAGCTTCGTAACCATTCATTGGCATGCATGCTAAATTTCCTAAAAAATGTTCCTGTTGATGATCAAATTGCAACTCAAACGTTCTATTTAGTATCCAAGTGTTCGAATTTTAATGGCTCACTTACACCAAGTTCGGAATTAATTAGCAATTGTATTTTAAGAAATGAACAAAGGACACTTCAAATTTATGAAATTATAAGTCATTATGTGATAAAAGATTTTGGTACATCGCTGTTGTTGCAAATGCTAAAAAACTTTGCTTGCCCAGATTTTCCTGTATCAGGAAAAGAATGTATTACAGGAAGTTATGGTGAGGAAGCTGGAATGGAGGCAACCAAGAGTTTCAAAGATTTAGTGGAAAGTGAAATGGGAGAAAATTATGGATTAAGTAGCTATGTTTGTGAGTGTAAAGATATTGAGTTGCGCTATGAACTGGATAACTATGTTGCGAATCCCATTGTGCGTTCTGTATGTTTTGATTATTTTTCGCTTCTTTTTAAGACTGAGAAGCCGGCTGACAGTTATACTTCAATCGTTAATTCTTCAATTAAGCTGTTTTCTACATGTTTTCCAATTTTAAATTCGAAAGTTCAGTATTCTGTTTTAGAAACGTTAAATTCATATGTTTCACGAAAGGGATCTTGTAGTTACAGAGGTGTTGCCATTCGAGCAAATGTTTTTCACGCTTTAAAGAATGCATTAGGTAATATATACGAAGGAAAAAGGATTCTGGCAAAAGAAGTTGCGACATTATTTTTAACGGTCATTGATTTATGCTGTTTTGAAGGAAATGAAGTGTTTTTGAAGGAAAAAGCTAATTGTTATGGGAAAATTTGTCATGTTGCTGATAAAAGTTCCGAAGACGAGAATCTTGCTTCGAATTTAATGAAGGTTAGCGTGAAAAGAATAATTGAGAATGAAAATCCTTACTCGAGAATGTTGAATTTGGCGACTGCTTCGGAAATTTATAGATTTTCTTCAACACGTGTAAGTTTTGGGGATGTGTTTTCATTAGTACTGACCTTACTGAATGATCCTCATCCTGTAGTTCATTATTGGTCACTTAGAAGTCTAAAAACAATTTTGAAGAAACATAATTCATTGGATATCGCAATGTTTTCTAAGTTGATAGTTCTATTTGAAGGCTTTTTGTTAAATGATAACTATGGAAGATATGGCTGTTCAACTTTCTCGAATAGTTATAGTGCTATTTACCATTCTCATGAGATTATATCAGATAATCTCAGTCTTATGATAGAATTGGTTGGTCCTGATTTATTTTCTTGTACTGATGAGGTAATGACTAAAGTTTTGAATATTTTGAGTATTATGCTTTCAGCAAGTAGTATCCATGTTAAGATGGAAGGCTTACGGATAGGTGCTATGTTTACAGCTTTCAAAAAAGATGATGTTTTTGACGTAAAGTTATCTTTGCAAATAGTGAAAGATATAATATTCTCGCATTTAGTTGGAGATTTCGAGAAGATCCCTTCGAGAATTTGTTATCGGAGTTTTTATGAAGTAGGAAGTAAATTACGAACGAGTTACGGTTTCAACAAGTGCTTATTGTTTTTAATGGATCTGGAAAAGCTTTATAATACTGAATTATTTTCTGACTTTGAAGTGGAAAATACTTTGTGGTTATCGCTTGTATTTTATCCTAAACATGAATTGCTAAAATCTGTTTTAAGGAAATGGATTGAGTGTACAAGTATTCACGATTTCAAAGGTCTTCTTAAGTTGTTAATCGTATTCAATTTGTCTCGTGACAAAGTATTGGCTTCAATCCTAGGTTCTGGTGGCAGTAATACATTGTTGCCAAATCTTTTTTCATCCAATGAAGATGAAAATTCGATAGTTCTTTCCGTTGGAAGCGCTGAAAGTGAAATTAAAGCCGAGAATGAAACAATTGCTCACGATATGAAGTTGTTTATTGTAGATCTTATTATTGAGTATCTTAGAAGATCTGATAGAAATAGTAAGACGTTCAATCTAGCAAGTCATAGGATTTCTGATTTGGTAAGAATATGCTTTAGTTGTGCTTCGTCTTCAGTAGAGAAGCTGAAGCTAAGTGGACTGAACCTCTTGGACTTTATAATAAAAAAGTTCAGTGCTGTAAAAGATAAAGATGCTGAAGAAAATTCGATTTTGTTAGAACATGAAGCAAGAATTATTACTGCTGTACTTGCTCTGTTTTCGAAAGAAAGTTCTTCTGATGTTGTTTCTAGTGGTTTACTTGTTGTAGCGGATTTGATTGGGGCAAGAATCGTTCCTTTTGGTCGTTTGAAAAGAATTTGCTCAATACTACAGAAGGCTTTGGTTGATTTTGCTGAGAAGAAACCAGATATATTTATTGGAGAGTTTCTTATTCAAAATCAGAATTCCAGGAAAAGAATCGAGGCTTCTGTTTTGTATGCATGGGCCACTTTAAAAATAGAGTCATGCGATTTCGTTGAGGAGGATGTGTCTTATTTTGTTTGTACGAATTTGGAAGTTTTAGTTCCTTTGTGGATTGTATTTTTAAGAGATCGAGCTTTAGTAAGGTATACAGATGAAAATTATAAACACTTTTTGGAAATGGGGTTTGAGGATTCTTGTACGTTAAGGAAAAATTCTAAATATGTAGAATGCAAGTTCGGTTGGTTAAAACTGGTAAAAGCCATTTGTTGCGTTAATCAAGAAAATCCAGCATTAATAAAAGAATATTTAAGTACTGATGATATGAGTGGTTTTGCCTTTGTTCTATTTTCACAAATGATGGAGTGTTTAGTAGATAATCGTGAAGAAGAAATTGTGCTGTTAAATGTTTTGAGTGGTCTAAGATCATTATATGTTTTTCCAGAAGAAATGGTTTCAATTTACTTTGACGAAAGATTACAACCGGAGATAATAGCTGTTTTCGATCGTCTTGTTTTGATGGAAAATGAAGAAACAAAAATATTAGTTGTTAAATTGGTTGGAAATTCGATATGTGCGTTTTTGGATTGTTGTGAGGACTTGTCGTCTAGTCTAATGGTAGATTTTGTTTACGATTATCTACATATCATTACGAAAGTCCTGTCTTCGCAAAACCATGAAATACTAGACATGTCTATTTCAGTCGAAAGAAAAAGTGAAGATGAACGGAGTAACAATGGAAACTATGAACTTTCTTGGATATGTTTTGATACTTTGTCTGAAGTCGTACCGAAGTTTCCAATAGTTCTAAAGTGGGATCTGTATTCATGTTGCTTGTTCATCGCAGGGAAGGTTTTGTTATCACGCGTTAACCACGACAAAGTTGGTTGTGCCTTAAGATTGGTGAAGAAAATATTAGAGGACTCTCAGAACGATAGTGAAGGTAGAAAAATTATTGATATCTTTATTGACAGTGTTATTGATACGGTTATTAATGATTTAAGTGTGGATCATTGTATAGTTTTGATAATGGTTTTTGTGGAGACCGGTTATGAGAATTTCACCTCCGAGGATGCCGAAAAAGTATCTAATA
Organism: Kluyveromyces nonfermentans; assembly: GCA_030569915.1. Taxonomy (NCBI): domain Eukaryota; kingdom Fungi; phylum Ascomycota; class Saccharomycetes; order Saccharomycetales; family Saccharomycetaceae; genus Kluyveromyces; species Kluyveromyces nonfermentans. The sequence continues at coordinate 300,832 of JAJLUD010000012.1, forward strand.
ATCTCTTTGAAGGTTTACAAAGTTGTGATTTTGATCAAGTTTGTGTACATGGTATTAAAAGACTTATGGCGAAAGCCAATTCTTCTTTTTTTGTTTCTAAAATGATAATGAATTTATTGTTGAAACTGCTCAATTATGAAGGTAGTGAAATAGGAGGCAGATTAATTGCTCAAATATTTCATTTGTTTTATGTTGAGTTAAAGTGCAACAGTGATGATGAAGGTCAGTACAAGACAATGGTTGTAATGAATGTATTGTTGAAACTTTTTAAAGGTGGAAAGTTAGATGAACATGATGTCATTGACAAGATGGAATACTTAATCAAAACAGATTGTGAAAATTTTAAAGAATGCTTATACGCCAATTTTAATTCGGATGATATTGAGATAATAAAAGAATTATTTTCTAATAATTTGTTAGGAACAAATGTGGAGGAAAGTATGGTACAGTTGAAATTGTTTGAGTAGAAAGGTAGTGTCGATAGCAGGTAGTGATGTTTATGTGTTAGATGTGAATTTAGATTGGTGGATTATTTTCATTTGTTTGGTTTTTCTGTTTCTAGGTCTGAGAAATGTGTTTGAATCGAGTAACGAAACTATATATGCAAAAGAGTTCATTATAATGTCAAAGCATAGATTTTTGTATCAGTTTCATTTTTTGATCGTAAAATTGTGAAGAAGATTGAATCTTTCCATTACCAAAGTTTGTCCATTGTGCATACAAATCGTTATTGGAAATGCCAAGCTCGTAAAATTCGAAATTGCACCACTTTAGCACTTCTAAATTGTTGGCGTTAATAGAAGCGTTACCTATAATTCTTAAAATTATTGGCAAATTCTTTTCAGTAAGGCGTAGAACTGCT